>CAIGQW010005871.1:2784014-2794841 GCA_903798125.1 Danio choprae
TATATATATATATATATATTCATTCATTAGTTCATTCTGTCTTTATACTTTTCTGTGACTTTGATTACCTTTCTTACAACTTTGTATGATCTCATTTGGTCTTATTTGGCTTTTCATAAAGTCTCATAATTAAAACAAAAAAATTCATCATAATTTTGACTTTAAAAAACTAAAAATATGAGTTTATTATACAGCTTAACTAAATAGATTCACATTTTCAAAAATAAATAAAGTAAATATTTGTCTATGCAAGTTTCTAGAGTTAATTTCTCAGAATTTTTAATTTCTTTCTTGTCATTTGGGAGAATACAAGTCAGACTTTTTTAAGAATTCTGAGAATTGTGAGGTTTAAATAAAAATTACAGATGTTACATTTAAATAAACAGAATTATGAGGAAACTAAATAGAAATTGTGAGATTTAAGTTCAACTGAGGTAAAAATTCAGATGAATTAGTCAACAAAATTAAATTACCAATAGCAAGTTTATAAATCAGAATTGAGATGTAGAATCAGAATCATTACTGTTGCAATTCTGAGAAAAAAGTCTGAAGTGTAAAATGCTGTAAACTTGCATTTATAAGATCTAAAATCTTTACAATTTTTAAATGATGAATCTAGATTGTGAGTAATTTGCAGTAGCAAGACAAATCTGAATTGTCAGAGAGAGAAAATAAATAAATAAATAAATTAATAAATAAATAAATATCTAATTGATATATTATTATTACTGTAAATAAGTATACTTGTTATTATAAATCATTTCCTTTTCTCACAAGATATTTCTCACAGATTTACTTAGTTGCATTAAAGCTAAATCCATGGTTAAAGAGACTCCCACGTTACTTATTGGACCCCATTCACAAACTAGATAATGCATTTCCACAGCTATTAAAAATGCAAATCTATTAGTTATTTTAATTGTATTTTTTATATTAAATTTAGATTTATTACTATATACTTTAGCTAGGCCTCACGGTGGCGCAGTGGGTAGCACGATCACTTCACAGCAAGAAGGTCGCTGGTTCGAGCCTCGGCTGGGTCAGTTGGCATTTCTGTGTGGAGTTTGCATGTTCTCCCCGTGTTGGCGTGGGTTTCCTCCGGGTGCTCCGGTTTCCCCCACAAGTCCAAAAACATGCGGTATAATTGAATTGGGTAAGCTAAATTGTCCGTAGTTTATGTGTGTGAATGGGTGTGTGTGGATGTTTTCCAGTGATGGGTTGCAGCTGGAAGGGCATCCGCTGCGTAAAACATATGCTGGATAGGTTGGCGGTTCATTCCACTGTGGCGACCGCCAGATTAATAAAGGGACTAAGCCGAAATAAAAATGAATGAATGAATGAATGAATACTTTAACTATATTGCCTTGGCATTAGAAACCTATTAAACAACACTACTGCATAACTATAGAATTCACCCAATTATGATGACTATACTACACTACATGATACTTTCAAAAACCCTGGAAAGGTAAATGATTAAATTACCAATTGGTTGCTTTGTGTTTATTTGCTTTTTTACACTTTTTTTTATGAACAGCTCATTTATGTTGCTCCTCAATAATAAAGACCCACACGTCCTCCATTGTTTATCTTCCATTAAATTCCTTACAGCTCAGTTAGAAGCTAAAACTCCACTTTAATTGTCTGTAAAGATGCATTGTTCTTTAATGCGTCTCATTAGCCTTATAGCTCAGGGCTAAGTACAATCTCCACATGATTTAAACACAAGCTCAGTTCATTCTGCCATTTAAATTCACATCCTGCTCGCTCACTATATTTAGATGAACCCCCCATAACTGTGGTGTTTATTTAGGTTTTGGAGAAACTGCAATAGAGTCAGTTGTAAGTCCCCAGAGGTGAATCCTTTGCTTTATTAGATCAGCCGAGATACCGACTCGCTTTCGCTCGCTCTCTTCCTTCCTCCAGAATGGGGTGAACTGTAATAATAAAGGAGGAAAGAGACTGTTGAACGCTCTCTGTGTGTGTGGGTTTTTTTTTTTTTGTCAGCGTAATGATGCTTCTCTGGCAAAGCTCCACAGTGAGGAGCAAACTCATTATGTGGGATGGGAAGGGGGGCCGTCGCTCGCCATGCCATTGATTTTATGTTCGCTTTCATCAGGCCAGGTGATGCACTATCAATCTCCTTTACCAAACGTGGCCCCCTGTTTGACATGTAAAAGAATATTCCATGTCCTCCCACCAGGAAGACACTAAAACACATGACCTTGCAGTTTAAAACAGATCAAATTACATCCTATGGTTTTTTATAGTTTACTATATAATAAAGTCAGAATATTCTGCATGAACTTAATCCACATCCCAAATCTTACTGAATACTTATACTCAACTACTTAATAAATCTTAATAAATCTAAATCTTAATAACTATTAATAAACAAATTAAGAGTTTATTGAGCTAAAAAAATGTTAATAGTTAATTGCGAGTATTGTACCTTAAAATAAAGTGTGACAGAAATATAAGTCTCTGTAAAGGCATATGTGAGAATGAACTTATGATATTTTTTAAATTAAAATGAATTAATTACAGAGTCAGAAAAAGATACAAAATAAACTAGAAAAAACACGTTTGTACGTCGTAATTGGGAAATACAGTGTATTTCAGTGTAAAAAGTCTGAAATATATTCCGTGTCCTCCCACAAGGAAGACACAAACATGTGACCTTGCAGTTTGATACAGCTCAAATCACATCCTCTCTGTTTTTTTCCTCTTGTTTTCTCACCCCTACAGTATTTCACACACATCAATTTCTTTCACATCAAGCTATTTCATGCATAAGCTGCTGTGCCGAACTTCTCAGAATGTGACTCATTGTAAATAACTGTGCAAAATGTTTGACGTAATGGCGTGTCGAGTGGGGGAGTGCGAGAGAGGCTAATCTCTGCCCATCTTTGAGGAGATGCAGATGGCGGGCTCACCCCAACAACTCTAATCTGACAGAGGCATTTAAAGTCATGGGCGTTCGCTGTTCATAATGGTTGCATTAGCAAACTGTCACTTTCCATTACAAAAGCACAGATAGGGATGTAAACAGCCAAAGCAGGGAAAAGTGCGATGCTGTGTTGTTCAGGGTTGGAGAAGCCGTTTTGGTACTGTAATTTGTTAAGGTAGCTGAACTGCAGTTAAGATACTCTTCTGAAGAAGTAGCTACAAATAAGATGCTTATGGGGCCGTTTACACAGAATGTGTTTTTCCTCTCCAACACATTATTGTTTTATTGTTTTTAAATGTAAACATGCGCTGGACAGATGTGTGTAACTGTTACACTCAGGTCATGTCGTGAAAGATCTTCAACTTTCCCAAGCAGCGCAGCTCATCACTGTCAGGTTCAAAAGTAGCGGACCAATCAGTAGAGCTCGGAGGTGCAGCAAACCGTTGCTAGCTTCTTTATAGTAGAAAGTTCTCATGGTGGAGGAGGCGCTCATTGTGGCTTTGTCCAGATATCCTGAGTTATTTGATGTATCTTCAAGTGCTTATCATAACATAATGTTTTTCTATTTCTAATGGGTCTAATATTGTTGTTATTACATTAAGTTCATACTATCTTGCCACTTGGAACTCGTTCTGCACTTTTTTTTAAAGCCCATTCCTGAGTGCCACATCTCACGTTTTTAGAAGCAAAGACACATTCAGTATGAATGAGCCCTAAGAGTAGCCTGTACCTTTATCCTTTATTTCAGATTATAGACAAAGTCCTATCTAAATGAACAGGGGAATCCTGAAATCTTGAAACAATCTTTACAGTCTTAAAACTGAACTCAGAATTAAATTTCAAATCAGTTACAAAATCTGACGTGACTTGTCCTGTTACTGTTGTTGCCTAAGCTCTAGTTAAATTTAAAGCATGTCATTTTCAGCTTTTTTCTAGCTACTGTGTATATGCTGGGATTGGCACGACACCAATCTCCTTTAGAGCTGTTTCAGTTGTAACCAGAGGACATGGTTAGAAACATTTTAAGGACAGAGACAAAACCTGAGCAATTACTGGTGGATGGCACTGGAAGGACATGATATGTGACGGGATGTGTTGTGATGAATTTTCACCTGTCAAAATAAATGCGGGCACGCAGTAGTTGCCAAATGACAGGGCTTGCCATAACAAGTGAAGCTGTACAGACCCCTCCCCCACACATGGCTATAAAACTGACGATTGGCTATTTTGATCGGAAGGCAGGACTTCCTTCTTATTGGCGGCCATACTGAGCTTTGCGCTTTTGTCTTTGTATATCTATAATCTTTGGTATAGATTACGGAAACATTTTAATTGTATCATTTTACAATATTGTTATTTTCCCCAGTTTAATACAATAATCATGTAATTAATTTACAATATTGTAATATACAATAATCTTGTAACAAAATAGATGGCATTTGGTACATATTTTCAGTAGCTATTGTCAAATCATATAGCCTAATCCTGTTTGAGTTTACAGAGCTGTTTCTATGACAACAACTCCTAAATGAGTTTAGAAGAAACTATCCTGAATTGTGTCAAATCGTCAATAATCAAATCAAGCTAACCGAATAATCCATGTATGAAGAGTAGTCCCATGGGCTCTGAGTATTTCTATTCGTCCCAGATTCCCTTTGTTCTGTTTACTGCCTTTTTAAAATGTCATTATTAGTTTAACTGTATCAGATATTTAAATTTTCCTTGTTAGCCTTCAGTTGTCGGTTGTTGTTGGTTTTGCGTGTCTATATTAATGCTTATCTTGATGTTTGTCTGTGACATTTAGTTATTAGCTTTGGATCTGTACACTCTTACCTAAACTTTAATTTTATTCTTTAGATATTTTTCCGGGCAAAAAAAATCATGTCTAACATGCTACAGTATATACCATAATTTGCAGGAGGCTCGCACTAAAATGTTATTTAGTATAACTATAATTTATCAAAACAACTTGTCAGGCATATTTTGCAAAATAATAATTTTGTGACATTTAAAGACTTTATTTAAGCATAACAGTTCAGCCAGAAAATACTAATTATCTGTCATTTAAAATTCTTATACTTTGCCACTTTTTTTAGTCATTTTTTGTCATTTAAAATAGTTCTTTTTAATATGATTACTAATTGTTTTGTGTATTTTTAAAAGCACAGTTCAGAATAAGTGTTTTCCTTTTTACATGAATCGAATCCTTTTTTTTAATGTTGTAGTTAGACTCAAAATTATATATAGAACCAAAAATGTGAATTTATGATTTTTTTAAAAATCTAAAGGGTCTGTATTGTACCTTAAGTACAAATTGCAAAAGTATACCAGTTGAGTATAATACGTTTTTTATTGAGTATAACTGAGTTTTATTCCCTTAACACATCTGAAAATCTGATATATGTTTTATATGATCATATAAAATTATATATTTATCATTTTTGCAATATTTTATAATAGATGTAGCATATGTTGTGCGTTCTAACAATATGGGAGTACCTCAAGGGTCTGTTCTTGGCCCATTGTTGTTTACAATGTACATAAATAATCTTCCAGATTGCTGCCCAGGGGTTAACTGCCAGTTATATGCAGAAGACACAGTCATTTATGTGTCTGCTAAAACACCTTGCCGGGCAGGTGAGCAACTGACCCAGGCTTTACAACATATTTAAGATGGCTTGAGCTGTCTCATTTAACGTTAAATGTCAAGAAAACAATTTCTATGTGCTTCTCTATAAGAAATAAGCCTTTAAGGGATACATTTGAGGTGCTGATTAAAAATAAAGTTATTAAAGAAGTGAATGAATTTAAGTATCTTGGCATAAATCGAGACATAAATTTAAAATTTGATAGTCATGTTAAAAATATAAGTAAGAAAGTTAAGCCAAGTCTAAACTGTTATCGTTTTATTAGAAGATTTTTAACATATCAAACTTCAAAATTATACATCCACACAATGATATTCTTTCACTTGACGTATTGCATTACATCATGGTCACAAGCTTCTTTAACTACATTGAAGCCTATTGACTCGATATATAAACAAGCAGTTACAATTATGGACTTAAAGCCTATGCGATGGCATCATTGTGATGTTTTATGTAAACATAACCTTTTTAGTTTTGATAGATTTATTAAATTTAATTATCGTAAATTGGTTTCTAAATGTTTAAACAATCATGTCATAGGCATCTAACCCCTCACAGTCACACGAGCAACTGCTAATGGTGACTGTCTAGTGCCAAAGTGTAAGACCTCGTTTGGTCAATCTGTTTTCTCTGTTAAGGGAGCCAAATTGTGGAGTGATTTACCTGTTAGCCTAAAATTAGAAAGTAATATAAATATTTTTTGGTAGCGTTCTTAAAAAGTGGTTAAAAACAACACAGCAGTGTTTGCCCAAATAGTTTATTAGTTTGTTTGCTTTTGCCTTCAGTAATTTTATGTAAAGAATTATAATGTTGTGTATATGTATTTATTATATTTTCATTTAGTCAAGCCTCCCGTGGACAGGTGTTGAGAATTAGCAAGTCTGCTAAAACACTTAAACAAATGCATTTGGTTGTCCAGTGTAATTGTGATGTCCATGTCAAATAAATAAATAAATTATATATTATAATATATTGTATGTGAAATTCTTATCTCTAAAATATAAACGTGTATATCATATATGTCATTTGAATATATTGGCATATCAGATTTCAGTTTGGGAATGCAAACATGTGCCCACTTACCATTGCGCTTTTTATCATTTCTTGGGAAATTGTGATGAAAATCTCCTGGAAGTGAAGTGACCGTGCAACAGGAAATGCTTTGTTCAGGCTCAGTGCTCTGCAATCTCCGGCTCTCTGCTTGGCCACGAACAATACTGAATGTTTGTAACTTTCTGCCTTGTGAGGGCTGAGCTATTACCAAGGCTCTTTTCGAATCTATTACTGAGAAGCCATTACCAAGGTCTTATCTCCCGGTGACATGTTGCTGTTGACTCGGACTTAATTTTTTATTATTGGACTGAGTCATCAGTGGGCACAAATTTCCAGGGACTGCTCCGTTGCAGGAGTTTGATTAATGAACAGCGTAAATTCTAGCATTCTCCTGCAGGCACAGATGGCCAATGAAGTAACCCAATTAATCCAGACGTGTCATCAAATACCAATGCTAGGTTGACAGCAGGGTTCTGAAAAAGTGCAACAAAAGGAGTGCTGAAGAGCTTGTCAGACTTAAGGTTGACTGTCAATGGTGTTGCCACAGCTCCTCCTTTGAGACGTCAACCTAATGAGTATTAGATCCAAGGGGATTGTTCCCTAATTTCATTTCATAGCGCATTTTGCTGTGTTAATGGATTTGACGTGCAGTTGGCAGGACTGTGGCAGTGGACAGAGCGAGCGCCACATTGCTGGATTTCAGATTTGATCCATGGCCAATTGAAAGCACCTTTGAAGATGGCTGTTTCTTAATTAAGTTTCGGGGAAAGTCAGTCAAGCCGTTAATTGTTTTAACTTTGGAGCTTTAATTACGATTTAAGTTGAGACGAAGATAAAAGATGTTGGCTGTGTGTGCGCACTTGTGTGCAGTTGCAGTGTTGAAATGACTATTACTTCTAATGAAATTACTTCTGTTTTTTCTTGAATATGCAGGTTTTTGATAGATTCTGATTCATTTATATGTGTGTGTTTATGTGCATGTTTGCATGTGTGAGTACACGTGCACATGTGTGTGCAAGCATATGTGCACACACACACACATGCACACTTGTGTACACTACAGTACGTGTGTGTGAATTTTGAAATTCCACTACTTTTAGAAAAATTCATTTTTCTCGTTTTTTTTTTTGTAGAAACTGTTATATTTTTCATGACACCTACCTGCACTTAAGTGGGTATGAAACATGAACAAATTTAGATAGAATGGCTCTTTATTTTGCTATATAAAATGGTCATATATTCCTAGCCAAAAGCATTCTGAGGGCTGTCAAATTTAGGTAAAAAAAAAGCATCAAAAATGCTGGCAGTGGCTGGCAACTTTTAAAAAATGCTGGCAGTGAAAGAGTTAATGTTAAATAAAAATAAATGTTGTGTGAGCATTTTTTTTTCATTGTTAGTTTATGTTGATTTGTGAATGAAGGAACCTTATTATAAAGTGTAACTTTAATAATATTAGATTAAAAAGATCTTGCTTTGGCTGAAATAAATTACTAAGTTAAGTGATACATTTTTTACAACGAAATAAAATACTAAATAAATAAGTGAAATATTTTTTATAGCTTTTTAAATAAAACCTTTTTTACCACTATGAGAGTAAGACCTCATCAAGCAAATGATTCATTGTCATCCTGTTTAACACACTTTGTGTTTTCAGTACTTAGTAAAGTGTATATATATATCAAATCAAATCAGTAACAAATACAAAACAAATCTGTTATAAGAACTGTCATTCTTAGAAACAAGTGTGCAAAATCAATAAAGCTGTTCTTCTATTTAAAACAGAGCAGTGGATGAGTCTTAATAATTATTAGTTTTTTCTTGGTTTTATATGTTACTATCTGCATCTGTGAAATTGTTATTGGATTGTGCCCCTGCTGCTTCATATCTGTTTTTTTATGTTGCCTTATGGCCATCTTCGTTGTAAATAAGAACTGGTTCTCAATTGAAGTGCCTGGTTAAATAAAGGTTAAATAAAATTAAGACAATTCATTTAACTTTTAACTTAACCTAAAAGAGCTTAGAGAAACAAGAACACTTTCAAATGTATCTAAACGTGTCATTTGTCCTTTCCTCAGATGTATGCCAAACCACTGTGAACACGGAGGTCGATGCAGCCAGACATGGGACAGTTTTGCGTGCACCTGTGATGGCACGGGGTACACCGGAGCCACCTGTCACACGTGTAAGAATGAGTGTATTTGGTAAATTATTTCTGCATGAATGTATGTGGTTGTTTATCCTGATATCACACTTTCTTAGAAGTATAGGACTCCTTTGTGTTAACCTCAACATGTACTGCCACATAATTGGTAGAGACTGAAGAAAAGTAGTCTTTCTATGAAATAAAATGTTGAAAAAGCAGAAGGGAAAACACCAAAGGCATATAATATTATCGTCTAGAAGACCCTTCTGAAAAATGTCAGAGTTCTGCATAACAATTTTTGCTTTCCCGGTATGTTTGCTTTAACCCATGTGGTTTAAGTGACATGTTTTCACAGCAGCTAAAACAAGAATTTCTAAACCATTTCTATTTGTCATGAGGTATAAATGTTATTTCAAAAGGAATTTGGAAACACTAGAGACTTTCAGTTGATTATCAACATTGATTTTGGCTTTGCATTAAAATTTTGCTAAGCTAAGTTTGACATTAGCGTTTTGCTAAGCTAATGACGAGCTCCTTTGCTACTCTAGAATCTGGTCAATGCAGTGCAACAAGACAGAACATTTAAATTTCCTATCTTTTAAATATGACCTTCACAGTTGTTGTGGCATCTGTGTCTCGTTCAAACCTTCGCTAGGGTTTAAAACAGAGATATTGATTCATATGAATACGTCTGTTGTATTCTCTGTGAAGTCTGTTTGGGATCAGTTCTGAGAGAAATATTTGAGTATCACTACAGAGGGAAACTTTTTTAAGACCCCAGGGGTTAGATGGAGACGAGGAGAGACGGGAAGTTACACAGTTATGTCAGTTACACAGAACCGTGTATAAAAGATGTTGAACTCTGCTGAGCTACTGCCCTCAAACCTCTCCAGATGCAAAAGCAAGGTTGTACTGTACTTGTCAATAGCCAAGTTTGATGAAAAAAGTTATGTTTGTGTAGTTAGAAAAGTGTATATTTATATATTGCTTTGTGTACTCCATATATTGGATAGCAAGTTGCTGTTTCTGGCATTCATTTGTAATAATACATTGATATATTATAATATTTTCTAATAAGTTCCTAATTAGTTCATGCTATTTTATCAAGAAATATAGTGACTTATAAATAGTTCCAATCAGAATTCAGAATTTTTAGCCTCCTTGTATATTTTTCCCTCAATTTCTATTTATTGATTTTCAACACATTTATAAACATGATAGTTTTAATAACTAATTTCTAATAAATTATTTCTTTTATCTTTGCCATGATGACAGTAAATAATATTTTACTAGATAATTTTCAAGATACTAGCATTCTACTTAAAGTGCAATTTAAAGGCTTAACTAGGCTAATTAGGTTAACTTGGTAAGTTTGGATAATTAGGCAAATCATTGTAAAATGATGGTTTGTTCTTTAGACAATCAAAAAAAAATATTGCTCAAGGGGGCTAATAATATTGACCTTAAAATAATAAAAAAAAAATATCTCTGAGTTTTATCTCTGCTCTGTACACCTTTGATGTTGAAAGTTCAACTGCAGTTTTACCAGAGTGACTTTTATTGACATTTTAGTAGTTTGAGACTACTCTATACAATAGACTCTATACTCTAAACAATATTGTTTAAGAAATAATATAACGAGAACTAGGTTTGTAAAATAACATAAAATGTACTGGCAGCTTATTACCAGGTTTTTGTACCATAATTTACAACACCAAATAGACAATATCTCACTTTAAAATGTAAACAAAATAATTATTTTTCAAACTTTTTAATATCAAAAGCTTTTGAAGTTAAGATCACGCTCCCATAATGCAATTCAAAAACATAAATACATTTAAAAAAAAGATGAATCACAAAATATGGAAAACTGTCAATTTACAGATATCTTTTACAGTGTACATACAAAATCATTATAGGTTTGCAGTGATGTGAGCATGAGTAAAATATGACAGCATTTTTTCTTTTTTTATGGTTAAATGAAGCCTTTTATTATATATATATATATATATATATATATATATATATATATA
>CAIGQW010005871.1:2815568-2836360 GCA_903798125.1 Danio choprae
TTATTATTATTATTATTATTATTATTATTATTATTATTATTATTATTCATTTTCTTTTCAGCTTAGTCCCTTTATTAATCTGGGGTCGCCACAGTGGAATGAACCGCCAACTTATCCAGCATATGTTTTATGCCCTTCCAGCTGCAACCCATCACTGGGAAACACCCATACACACCTATTCTCACTCATACACTACGGACAATTTAGCTTACCCAATTCACCTATAGCGCATGTCTTTGGACTGTGGGGGAAACCGGAGCACCCAGAGGAAACCCACGCAAACACGGGGAGAACATGCAAACTCCACACAGAAATGCCAACTGCCCCAGTCAGGGCTTGAACCAGCGACCTTCTTGCTGTGAGGCGAGAGCGCTACTCACTGCTCCACCGTGCTGCCCATTATTATTATTATTATTATTATTATTATTATTATTATTATTATTATTATTATTATTACTCATCCCGAGGTCCCTACAGATTTGCAGCGCCATCGATGCGATCCTAGACCTCTGAAGAGATGATCCGAAGGTATCCTGGACCAGGCCGTATCCCGAGCTGATACCGTGGTGGCCATGGAGGAATGGAGCGCATGAGACTGATTCCTGAAAGGCTTCAGTGATGAACAAGTCTACGTTTGATCCTGTGGGCCAGCCTACCCTCCCGCTGGTGCCCTACCCACACCTGCAGCTTACACGATGGATGTCAGCTTCTCCAGCCCGGCGACTAGACTGCAGCTCCACATAGAAAGTTTGGCCAGAGGAAATGACCATGCCTAACATAGCCTGCTTTCTCTCGAGGTTTTTTTTTTCCCTTCACTTCGTCAATTGGTGAAGTTTTTTTTCCTCCACTGTTGCCACTGGCCTGCTTGGAATTGTGGAGCTGCGCTTCGGTGGATTTGCTCTTCAGTGTTTGAACTTTCACCAGTGGAACTTAAGCCACACTGAACTGAACTAAACTGAACTGAACTAAACTCAAAAATGTGGACTTTAATTGAACTTGTTAAGCTGCTTTGACACAATCTACATTGTAAAAAGCGCTATATAAATAAACTTGAATTGAATTGAATTATTATTATTATTATTAGTCCAACAATAAAATCGTTTTTCTTCATCTAGTTTGTGTGAAGCACTGTAAGTGAACCAGCACTAGGCCAACAGTTGCACATTGCCCATGAATCTGAATTGTTCCCTCCAAACGGTTTATTCTCACACATACATGAAGAGATGGTGGAAGAGAAAAAAACTGTTTCTCAAAATATGCTTCCTAAATTGACTGTCAGGATTCATCAAATTACGGAGGCCTGGCGCTCTGCAGCCAAATGAAGCGTTAAATCACTATTGCATCCAGGGTGCATTAAGTTTGATAATTGGGAAGTTAACTGTAATTGTCCTAATTTCTTGATGCCTTCAGCTCTGTCAGGTTGTTATATTGTTGTCTGTGTGGTCTCCAGTGTCCTCCAGCCTCTTGACCTCCATTAGAGCTGAGAGACGCCTGCCGTACACGTCCACATGCTGTCCCTTCACATTACTGCACCATCAACAGTGACGTTTTGTTTATTTCTCGTCCCCTACAGACTTTACAGGGCTCTGCTTGTATTTAAATTCTTCTCGTTACAACTAAATTAACCACCTTCCACTGTGATTAGACCACGGAAGTCACAGAGAGGAAATTGAATCTGCTTGTTAAGTGACATATGAATTAGTGCTTCTGGGTCAAAACCTCCACTATTTTGAATTGAGAAAATTTTCTCAGTGGCCATTTATGAACTATGTTTAGTCATTATTACACATGTTTAAGTGACTTTATTACAACATCATAGTGTTTATTACAGTGTCTAGATTTACTGCATCACCAATAGTTTAACCACTTAGGCTGCATTTACACTAGCGCATTTTTATTTTAAAATAGCATGAAAAAAATGAAATCCTAAAATGCAGGATATGTGACCATTCACACTCACTGGGCATGCTCATGTTTTGCCGGCATCCGTACAGTACCTGCAGTCTACTATTTGTGTAATGGCAATTCTTAACTTTTTATTTAGTGGCTGATGATCTCATTCATACATTTTAGTAAGATTTGTTCATTCGCCAATGTGGGTGGGTTTAGGAGTGGGGTTTGGTGCTATGCCTCCTTTTAAAAATCGAACATTTTCGTGAAAGAATATGAATTCATACGAATTAGCCACTAAACAGACAAAACGTAAAATAGTTATGTTTCCTTGTGAGATCAGGCTGGTAATGGTCATATGAGAGCAGCTTGATAAATCAAGGTCCAGAAGGCCAGTCAGAAAGCTTGTTGATAACCTCAATCTTGTCTTCAGCAGAGGCAAAAGTACACACATCCTTTACTCAAGTAGAAGTACAGATACTCATGTTTAAAATGACTTGAAGTACTGATTACACTTTTGTACTCAAGTAAAAGTAAAGAGTACGGCCTCAAAAATGTACTTAAGTAAAAAGTACCCAATACTACTACATGTTTTAGTTTCATATAAAAATAAAAAAATAAAAATAACTTACATTTCAAATTTTTATGAAAGTAGCATCACACCCTTTAATATTGCCCAACAACATTGCTCAAAAAGTAAGCCCATGTATCATCATCCTGACGCAAATTCACAGCGTTCAGCATGTAGTTTTGTGGCTGGTAGATCAAAAACAACAGCTGCCATCCATGTTCATACACTCTAAAAATAATTCTGTACTCTGTAAAAATATATGATCAGTTAGTCATGACAGTAAATGTTTTTAGTTCATTGTAACTTATTAAACTAAGTTAATCATGTTCTAACTTAATTTTTTAAGTTACGCAAGCTGTTTTAAGTCAGTTTAACAAAATATAAGTTCAATGGACTTGATTCAGCTTAAAAATTTAAGGCAAGCAGGATTTTGTTTTACAGTGTTGGCCTGTATATCTTTATATATAATGTCTTACGTTTTACACTGAATTCTGTCCAAAATATATAAAAAAACTTATTGTATTTGACTGTTGAACTATTTTTTGCATTAGGCTAAAGCTGCTTTTTATTTCTGTGTTTTTTTCCCATGGTATTGTGGATATTTTATTTAATGGGTAAACATTAATTCTGTTAATACATGTATACTATGCTGAAACCAACATACACAGGCGTGACTACAACCCTCAAAACATGTGCATGATCTTTTTCCATGTGATAAATTCATATAGTAATTGCATTATATTTGTATTCATAAATTGCCCAGTATAGTTACTTTTGTTGTTCAAAAAATATTGCACATTAATAGGCCTACATGTCAAATCATATAGTCAATTAAAAAAAAACTGTAAAGCAGCATAAAATCTGCATTAGGAAATATGAACTCATTAGAAATAAAGGAAATAAATCTCAGTGCATCAAGTTTTTATAAAATATTTGATTGTTTCGTACTAAATGTACAAATCTTTACAAAAACACTTTTTTGCATTATTAGATTGAAAGACCAGAGAAATCTCATGCAGTATGATCGAAAGTGGACAAGACTAACCTTAAGCATTTACATGGCACATACTTTTGAACTGGAAATAGTTTCTCTTCTTTACCTGTCGATCGAGCAAAATGTGTCTTATTGAACATCAGTCATAAATTTGCCATCTCCCTCTGTCTCATCTGCATAGTCATCCTTGCCTTTCTTATAGTAATCTTTATAAACTAGCATACATAAGGTGCATGATAGCCATGCCTTGGTTGAAAAAGCGCACTGCAGCACGCAAGTGTGCAATGCCGAAAAATAGATTGATTGCGTCAAAAGGCATTCAAATTACGCAATGCCAAAAAATAATATATCGTAGATCGTGCCACCAGACACATGAAAACGTAAGTAACGAGCCCATTTTAAAAATGTAAGGAGTAGAAGGTACAGATATTTGTGTAAAAATGTAAGGAGTAAAAGTAAAAAGTTGTCAAAAAATTAAACCGTGGAGTAAAGTACTGATTCCAGAAAAATCTAATTAAGTACAGTAACGAGGTATTTGTATTTCGTTACTTCCCATCTCTGGTTTTAAGATGTCTTCAATTTAGTCCCTCTATAATGAAACAGAACATGAGCATTTCCAAACTTAGACAAGTTTTATAGTGTTTAAAAAAAAATAAAAAAATTTCCTGGGTCAAAAATACTTAAGTAGTGTCTACGCCTGGCATAACAATAACAAAACAAAAGCACACTAGTGTGAATGGTACCTTATAAATGATAGAGCATATGAACTTATATGCACATTATGATCATGATTTTAATAGTATTACAGCACAGTGTGAGAGCATATACAGTATTGTATACTGTACTGTAAGTACTGTGTACTGTATGTACTATTTGTTGTTTACCTTGCCAGAAACTTAAAGAGCAGGTTTCTTCAGGTCTAAATAAAATATCTTAAAAGTCTTTAACATTTTTGTAAGTTTTAAATGCTCCCTCTGACCCCCCTGCATGATCTTTTTAACACGACTGTCATTAAGAACGGCTGCACGGTGGCGCAGTGGGTAGCACGATCGCCTCACAGCAGGAAGGTCGGTGGTTCGAGCCTCGGCTGGGTCAGTTGGCATTTCTGTGTGGAGTTTGCATGTTCTCCCCATGTTTGCGTGGGTTTCCTCCGGGTTCTCCGGTTTCCCCCACAAGACCAAAGACATGCGGTATAGGTGAATTGGGTAAGCTAAATTGTCCGTAGTGTATGTGTGAATGAGTGTGTGTGGATGTTTCCCAGTGATGGGTTGCAGCTGGAAGGGCATCCGCTGCGTAAAACATATGCTGGATAAGTTGGCGGTTCATTCCGCTGTGGCGATCCCAGATTAATAAAGGGACTAAGCCAAAAAGAAAATGAATGAATGAATGTCATTAAGAACATATCGCTTTAAAGTTTGTGGTGACATAAAAGTTTTATCATTTGATACTCCATAGCCCGTTGATTTAAGCATATATTTTATTTGTTAATGTTTCCCTTTTCTGGAAATATTGAGAATCATCTCAATTATATTGTGAAATTATTTGATCTATGACTGGTGATGCCCTGCATTGCAGTGGAGAGATTAGCGCGGCTTGATTTACAACATGTTAATTCATCAGCTTCTCCCGACAAGGATGAAATTAAGTGACTGTTTACTTGGGAGATTAATATAGTAAATGTTCTAGTAACCTAAACATTGTGTATCGGATGTGAATTAAGCACATCGTCCATATATATATTTGAAAATAATTATTATCTCCATAGATATCAGCATGTAATTTACAAACCATAATTATTGTGTTTTGCTACTACTTATGTATATTTACATATCTGAAACATAAAATAAACATTATTTGTGTAAAAGCACTGATAAATTGTGATTTATGATAATCTTTTATGATGATTTATGATGATTCTCTGGCTCAACACAAGCCATCACGGGAAAGCAGATTTGATTTTAGCAGCAGGTCACGTGACACACTGTGCATTTTAATCACATCGGCATGATCATACACTCTGGGGACCAGAGCAACAGCTCTGTGAAATGTGATTGTTGATATATTGAGAAAAGCATTTTTGTTTTGTCTCCTCCTGTTGTTGAGTCCAGTCATGATAAGCAGACAGTGTCAGCTTGAGGCTGTGGCTGATTGTATGAGCAGAGCATAGAAATAAGAGCAGACAGTGAGCCGTGACCCGTCAGGCTTTTCTGTGTCTGCGGCGGCCACACAATTAAAAGATTTCTTCTGTTTGATCAGCCAGCTAATCTGAAAGACATGAGCGGAGTTCAACACTTCAAAACGGGTTTTATTCATTCAGCCTGGCATCTCACTTTCAGCTTTGACACTATTAAAATACACATTTGTGTGAATGTGCAGTATTTGAAAGTACTTTTTGGCTGTTTTTCACAACTGTAAATCAACTGATTTGTTCTTTGTTTGGTGCGCATTCATGAGGCAATAGTTCTAACTAGGCCAACATTTAGGTAACATGAAGGTAAACTCTCATCTTACTGGTCAGAAAGCATCGGTTTATTCCACTCATATCACTCATTCATCAGAATTTATAAACAGCTCTACATATTTTAGCCTTCTTCAAACATAAAAAAATACTGTAGTAATTAGTCAAATCTATAGTTATAGTTTTTAACCATTCTATAGTAAAGTACTTGGACTAATCTTTTGTGGTAATTCTATAGTTAATTTAAGTAATTTAAGCAGATCACCCATTACTGTACTGAGTGTATTATAAAAAAGCTGAAAAATCACATGTACATAAGTATTCACGGGCTTTGCCGTGAAGTTCTAAATTGAGCTCAGGTACATTCTGTTTCCACTAATTCAATTGAATTCAATTCAAGTTTATTTATATAGCACTTTTTACAATGTAGATTGTGTCAAAGCAGCTTAACATCTTCTAGTAAAGTCCAGATTTCAGTTGAAGTTCAGTTTAGTTCAGTTCAGTTCAGTGTGGTTTAAAGTTTCACTGCTGAAAGTTCAAACACTGAAGAGCAAATCAATGAAGAGCAAAACAATGAAGAGTAATGGTCACCCGGTGAGCGCGCCTGCGTGCCATGCCCTCTGTGGACCTGATCGTAAAGCCAGCGATGAAGTGGTCTCATATGAAGCAATCCGAGCGGCGTGATAGCGGCTGCTAATGCCATATGCCCCAGGAGCCTCTGAAAAATCAGTGGGATCACTATGTTTCTGTCGAGGAGACATGAAAATACGCGTCCTTCAGGTCTATAGCTGCAAACCAATCCAGAGGAAGGACGCATTGGAGTATGTGCTTCTGCGTAAGCATCCTGTACGGCATCTTGTGTAAATAGCAGTTTCATTTGCGCAGATCTAGGATTGGTCTTAACCCACCGATCTCTTTGGGCGCGATGAAGTACGGGCTGTAAAACTTGCTCTTGATCTCGACTGGAGGGACCAGCTCGATTGCATTCTTCATCAGGAGGACAGCAATCTCCTCTCGCGAGACAGATGTTGAGCTGGGGGATCCCGAAGCAGCCGGGGTTATCGCGGCTAACATGTCCGACTCCAAATCCGAGACCTCACTGACAACCCTGTAGGGCGGCAGTTGGTCTGGATGGTCATCAGAATATGTTAACCCACCCTGCAATGCAACGATGTACATCTGGTCCCTGGTGTCATCTAATGAGAGTGCAGCCATCCCGGGAGATACACCGCCACTCCCACTTAAAGCTTGGGCGAGGCGCATTGATGAGGAGTGGGAGGTTCGCAGGGGTTGCGAACCTCCGTTGCGCAACTGTCATGCCCTCGCAGTGGGCTTTATTCTCTACTAATGATTATTGGCATTCATTGGCCTGTCTTCGGCTAGCGACCTCCCAAAAGTGTCTTTCCAGACACACGTCTGAGTTCACACTGAAAGGGAACTAATTATTGTTTCTTCTCTAATTTGTTAATAAAAACCACAAGTCAGGTACAGTACATCCTGAAACAGCCAACCAAAACCATAGACTATAGGAACACATATCACTCATTAATACCTTATATTTGTGTAAGTTGATGCTATTTGTTTTCTCTGATTCATTCTGTGATGCTGCCTAACACTATATTTGTGACACTGATGCACAAATGGGGACTTGTTTTATTACTTCATAATTCCCCATTACACATGTACTGTAAGTTAAATGTGAATTATGTTTTCCTCAACTAAAGTTTTTGAGCTCCAATTTAAATACATAAAAAGATGCCTGTCTTTCTGGATGAGACCTTGTACAGTATTTATTTTAATGACCCTACAAGTTAAATTCAACAAATATGAGAAATGGTTGTTAAATTGGAAAGACCATTTATGATGGAATATTTTTATCTTTACCTAAACATTTCATGTAAAACAAAAGCTCACAAGACACAAAATATGCACAATGACCTCAGTCAATATTTAACTGTTTGTCTGTTTTATTAGCAGCCATTCACCTGCTTATTCCTCATTAAGTATCCCAGTTATTACAAATTAAACAATTGAGGAAACAACAACAATGAAACAACAAACATATAAAGAACAAACAGAAAAAAGTTTACACTCTCTAAGCACACATACGCAACATCTGCATTAACATCCATATGTTTGAACATGTTTGGACATAAGAGAGCATGAAAGCTCTGCTCTGATGTTCTTTCTGTATTCTGGTCATGTCAGTTGGAGAGTTGTAGATCCTCTTGAGACATAAAGATTTTATAGCAGTATGTAATGTAGGAAACCGCAAAGGGCAGCGCTGAGAATGATTAACAAGGCACTCTATGGAACAGAGAGAGAGAGAGAGAGAGAGAGAGAGAGAGACAGAGAGAGAGAGAGAGAGAGAGAGTAGTGTCATTGCCTAAAGATTCATCCACACTATTTTTCTTTTATCACATTCAACTCACTCTTGCAATCTTCTACAAATCATCTACAAATCTGCCAGAAATCCCAAGTGTACAGTATGTTGCACTTTTTTTTCCCCAGTTCGATCAAATATCTTCATCCAGATTTACAGCTCAATCAATCTGATCTCCAGATTTCAGAAAAACAAATCCAACTTCAATGCATGAAAATGTCATTTTTTATGACCATTTAATAAAACACTTGTCCATGACATTATTTATTTTTCCTTATGTTGTTTAAAGCTTGTATGCTGCTATTTGTCATGCAGAATATGTACAATGCACACATTGTTAGTTTTGAACAAAATTCATAATCTTTTCAAAAATGACCAAAATTAGCTTATGTGACCCGTACATATCCATATAAGCTCTTTATTTTGAATGTGTTAGACTTCCAATTCATTTGCTGCTATAGGTAATTGACCAGGATTAACAAATACAACCAATGGCCGTAAACCAAAATGTTTATGACAATACATTACAATTAAAATACTATGATTAAAAAAATACCAGTTACATAAACCAGCATGATGAACTGTTTTGTATGACTAAAATTCAATAGAAGTGAATGGCACCAGAAGTCTCAAATTAAAAATGAAACAATTAGTTTTTTATACAATTAATTAGTTGTTCTAAATTCATGTGAGAGGAACATATTGAAATTTTAAGTCATCATTCACCAGAAATCTTCTGATATCGTCACTTAAAAACTAGTCTTTAAAAATTTTTTAAATATAGTGATTCAGTGAGTTGAATTTGAGGAATGAATCAATAAATAAATCATTCGTTTTATATTTGGTTCACAAAAAAATATGTAATGACTGATTATGATTCAGTGGTTCAGACTGATTTATTCAGGTTCATTTCTAACAAATCACCAAATCAACATACAAACACTAAATGTATTGTTTTGAAATATTTTTGTATTGCATTACTTTTTGTATTGCATCTAAATAGACCTGAATTGTCAATAGGGGTTAATTCACATCTTTAAAATTTGCTTGGTTAAAATATAATCGAAATAATGATCATTTTAATGCAGTATAAGTGAGTTAATTGACAATTATCAGAATTTGCCTGCTTATAATTAACATTTATATTGTAGTGACAATCAGTCAATCAAAACCATCAATTCATCAATCAGTCAACCAACCAGTAAACAAATCAATGTACTCTCAAAATATTTACATATTTACACCCTCATAGTACAATATATGCATTCTGTGTGTGTGTGTGTGTGTGTGTGTGTGTGTGTGTGTGTGTGTGTGTGTGTGTGTGTGTGTGTGTGTGTGTGTGTGTGTGTGTGTGTGTGTGTGTGTGTGTGTGTGTGTGTGTGTGTGTGTGTGTGTGTGTGTGTGTGTGTGTGTTCATTCCTGTGTGCTTTAAAACCACACGAAATTGTGTAAGTGTTGAATTGAACTTTTCCTATTCACTGACAGTTTTTGTTTGCAATTCCTGATATAAATGCTAATAAATGTTAGTAAACGCTTTACTAATTTCCAATAGAAGTGTTAGTCCTGCCTTTCAAAACTATAGTAATGCTCACAGTGAAGTGCACTACATCCATCATTAATAATGGCTTTTGTTTCTGCTTTCAGAATAAATGTCTTTTGTTATTAGTTAATTCATCATATTTATGTTCGCTTTTGACCTTAAAAGGTTTGTACTGTACTGAGTTAACGAACAAAAAAAAAACTTTACCCTCAAATCACTGTGTTTTATGTCCATCCTTGTTTTTGTACCGTGGATATGAAGATAAATTATGTAGCATAAACATTCCGTCAGAGTAATCAGAGCATGTCGAAGCCACACAGTTTAAAATCACATTAAAATGCAGACTGTCTTTTGTGCTCCAGAAATTATTAGAGGTGCTCAGACGGCTCATTGCAATGGCACTCCTGAACTGAAATTGACGTCATTTGGTTTACTCTACATGAACCCAACCATTTGCCCTTTGACCAGCAGACTGTTCATACCGAGCAAGATATGCCAAGAAGCAGCTGAAATGCATAATGAGATGCAAAGTAAGCAGGCGATCTGTCAGTGGGAAAACAGACAAAGCTCTTTAGCTGAAAATGAACCTGGTTTGTCACAGGGCTCTAAAATATTGGTCAGTAATTCGTCAGTTATGGGTGTAATTATAGTTTAATCATGGTGAGAGGTGAAATGCTAAGAATGTGTTACATGGATTTTGTAAGTAATGTTTTTAAAATATCAGAGAGAGAGAGAGAGAGGGGGATGTTGTGTTGAAGTGCACTTACTTAGCCTAGATTTTCTTATCTACATCTATAAAAAAAAATTAAAAGATCAGTTGAAAATTGTACACACAATTTTTTGTGTTGTTGTGCAAACTACTGATGGTATTTCTGCCAAATAAATGTAATATACATATGTATATATAATATTTACAATATATAAAATACCAAAAAGAGGCCTCACAGTGGCGCAGTGGGTAGCACGTTCGCCTCACAGCAAGAAGGTCGCTGGTTCGAGCCTCGGCTGGGTCAGTTGGCGTTTCTGTGTGGAGTTTGCATGTTCTCCCTGTGTTGGCGTGGGTTTCCTCCGGGTGCTCCGGTTTCCCCCTACAAGTCCAAAGACATGCGCTATAGGTGAATTGGGTAAGCTAAAATTGTCCGTAGTGTATGAGTGTGAATGGGTGTGTATGGATGTTTCCCAGATATGGGTTGCAGCTGGAAGGGCATCCGCTGCATAAAACAAATGCTGGATAAGTTGGCGGTTCATTCCGCTGTGGCGACCCCAGATTAATAAAGGGACTAAGCCGAAATGAAAATGAATGAATGAATGAAAAATACCAAAAAGGACAACGTTTCTGGTATGTACAGAACATTTAAAAACATTTCAACAAAATATCAAGATTTGTACTTCAACAATATTTGGTGGAATAAACCAGACATTCAATTACAACAAATGAAAACATTTATTATTCTGACCGATTGTCAAGAAAAAGAGTATTACTTTAATTTGATTGTCCCGTTTACCCTTTTTTTGACTACATGTTACATTGCAACTACATGCCAACTATTACAATTAAAGTATTAGCAGACTGTCTGCTTTATCTGCTGATACTGCTTCATTATCTGCTGATGCTGCAAATTTACGGACCAAACTATCAAAAAAAAGCAACCCACGCCTTGATCTGCGCCAATCCCACACTTTAAGTTTTCCCAGAACATAGCGTCGCTAAACGGTGATTGCACATCTAATGCTGAGTTCACATCAAACAAATTTACGAATTTAGTAGCCTATTTGCGCGAGTAAGTTGCATACAAAGTAAAAGCAAATGTGCACAACATGAATGATCCAGAATGCGCATGAGGGGGAAAACATCCTGCGAGTATCCCAGTTTCAGAAAAAAGAGTAATGTGGTGCTCCCTGTTTAATGAGAACCCAGCATAACAGCATCGTGAAGTTTCAGAATGGTCTCGACAGCTAAATGTAACTTCTAAATTTCTTGCTGATTTTGACACACACCCATTCTCATTTTCACAAACAGGAAGTAGTCAGGAAGTACAAGTTAATGCCAGATCAATTAAAGTAAACACTGAAAGGCAAAAATTTAAAATCTCAAATTGAGCACCAAATTACGTCAATTTACACTAACTATAACCCTAGCCTTAAACTCTACTAATAATCTGATGATAATTAGCTAGCATGTACTGAAGTTGCGATGTAACTTATAGTCCACGAAAAGTGACAGCAAAAGTGACCATCAAAATAAAGTGTAACCAAATAAAGCTCTAAATGGCAATATTGGAACAAAACTAATATTGCAATTGTACTCAAATTCATATATAATAATTCTAGTAAAATAGGTGTTTCGGCAAATAGGGTTTGCCATTGTAGAACTGGAAAATATCTTTTTTTAAATAACTTCAACTGGATTTAACTGAAAGAAAAAAACTCTTACACACCTAGGAAGCCTTGAAGCTGAGTATTTCATTTTGGTATAATTTTCATTTATCATCAGCAATCCAAATGAATTCAATAAAGCATAATGAAAAAGAAAATGCCTAATACAGCTCCAGGGGTGAATAGGTCTCCTTTATAGCATATCCATGTGTTTTAATAAGAAAAATATCTATATGTAAAGTGCCACAAGCTTTTTTTCATTTTATCTATTTAGTGTGAAGTAAATGTGCAGTTGAAATGAATGTTGAAGCGTAACAAAGTGAAACAAACTCCTGTCCATTTGAATGGACATAAAATGGACATAAAAAGAAGACAACAATGGCTGCCACTTACCAGAAGTTACTCAAAATGGGTTTTACAACTTTAAAGGGTCACGAAACACCAAAACACATTTTTTGAGATGTTGACAGTCATATATGTGTCCCACGCTGCTAAAAACACTATTAGGACACATATATTTCACCAAAAAGTGAAAATTGGTTGTTTTTGTGTTATTTCAAGCAAATTCGTTCTTCCGATTTAAAACGAAATTTTGAAGCAACATCACGGCGATTAGATCCTTGTGTGTATTCCAGCATGTAGACTGGATCTCTGTACCGGCGAGTACAACGTGAGGTATTTAAGCTTTCAGCATTAATTCATGAAAAGGACTTCCAAGTCTTTCCAGACCGCCAGTCAGCGTGCTCTATTGTGTATGAGGTGCAACTTCATTAATATGCATGATAGCTTCGGAAACTTGTTTTATAGCTTGTTTTTACCTGTTACAGTGTTTAGACGGCAGAGAGAAGCTACGTTGTGTTGACAGCCGTAATTAAAACAAGTGGAAGAAGAATTGTTCAGAGACATGGGTCGTCAGTGTTGCGTTTATAAATGTGCTGCAACAAAGGTTTTGTTTTCAATTTCCCGCTATGAGAGCGCAGCTGGACTCACGTGTGGATTACAGTGCACACGGCACGCCACAGAAATATGTTTGTAAGGAACATTTTTACCCGAGAGCTTTTCGCATCTGGAAATGGTGAAATCCAGATTTGCCACTTCTCTTCTTTTAAAAAAGGCGCAGTTCCAATTCATGTTGATTGTCCTGTCTATACAGATTTGGTAAGTGTGTGATCAGTGCTTTTTGTTTATTCAGAGGCAAAGTTAGTTAGTATCGTCAGCAGTACTCTTTCAGTTTTTAAAGACACACCTTAGTAATATCACTACAATATTATGGGCTGAAAGATTCACTGTAAATGCTGCTCTCCGAATGTAAACGTGTAAATACCTTAATCAAACTATTACCACCGTGTAAGATTTTCGCCACATTTTGTGACAGGATAGTCTATACACACACGACTTTCTGACGCTACCTACCGGGAGCATCTAAGTTACCGAGAAATGCGGAGGGTTTTTTTTTCTCCCATTCGCCATGCGGTATCAAACATTCCATTAAAACTAGACTCCTCCAGCAGTTCCTCGCATCCAATATCTCGTTTGTCAGGGAGGGGGGGCATGCATGAAATGTTCTTAAATAAAAGTGAAAGTGCCAAACTGCAGTTAAAGTCGACAAATTAATAATTTGGCAAAGAATTCAATTACTGATGTCCATGTCAACATAGTCACTGTCTTACTCCCCTGTGTCTGTGTGTTGCTTTGCCTCTGAAAATCAGCGCGTGCCCAAACTGAAACTCCCATTTTTATGCAAAACCTTCCCTCTTACCCCCCCTGGCACACCCACCTAAACAGAGCTGGACTCACCCACTTTCCTGACTTTTTTCAAACTAGAGGTGTGAAAACACCCTGCTGAGACAGGGGGGGTTCATGGCCCTTTAATATGAATGTTTTACTTAAGAAAATACACGGATTTGTTACATGAGACCTTTATTTATCCCCCAGAACCATATGAGGCACTTTTTATTAATGACAAATGCCTTTAATTGGAGTTTTGATCTACTTATAAAAGCAGCCAGCCTTTACATTTGTAGAGCTGCAAAAAGCCAAATTCATTCATTCATTCATTCATTTTCATTTCGGCTTAGTCCCTTTATTAATCTGGGGTCGCCACAGCGGAATGAACCGGCAACTTATCCAGCATATGTTTTACGCAGCGGATGCCCTTCCAGCTGCAACCCATCACTGGGAAACACCCATACACTAAGTCACACAGATAAACTACGGACAATTTAGCTTACCCAATTCACCTATAGCGAATGTCTTTGTACTTGTGGAGGAAACCCACGCAAACACAGGGAGAACATGCAAACTCCACACAGAAATCCCAACTGAACCAGCCGAGGCTCGAACCAGCTACCTTCTTGCTGTGAGGCGACAGTGCTACCCACTGCGCCACCGTGCTGCCTAAAGCCAAATATAACTTTTTCAAAGTAACTTTGACTACATTCTACTGAAAGATTATAAGTCATGTCATATAATTAAAATTTTTGTGTTAACTAACCCCTTAATGTCAATGAAATCTTTTTGTTTATCGCAATAAGCCTGAAAGGACAAAGCTCACTTAGAGTCAAGCATCCCAAAAAGTTTTCAAACACAGCAACATTGTAAGGTGACCAAATACATTTCACAAACGATTTTTACAACTTAGAAAAAGTAAAGCTCTGTAAATCCTGATTAGCATATGACATCAAGAATCTGATTTTAGCATCTGATATTAGCATTCACTGTGACTGAAAGATTGTGATTAGACTTTATTTCCCCAAACAGAGCTCAAATTCCTCCTCGGATCGCATTGTTTTGATGCAACCTTTAGCAAATGTTAACTAGATCTGAGCGATGTTTGTTTAGTTGTGCAGTGATCCTATTTAGAGACGAGTCAACAGTATGTGGGCTACGGGCTGGTGCTGTGTAAATACATTTAGCATTTCTAAAGTGCCCTTGTTCCACATGGGATGGGGTGACATAGAGGAAGTTTAATTAGGGAAAGAATCCTCCAGGGTATGGCAAAGGCACTTTTTTCTGACAAAACTGAGACTTATGTGAAAGTTTGGCTAAATTTTAGACTTGAAACAAATGAATTCCGTGTGTATTCAAATCAAACAAACACGTCAAGATGAACTTTTTGTGAAACTTTTTTTTCTAATACTTAATGAAAGTCAAAAACGTGAGCAACTGCACTTTATGTGCTTAGTACATTGATTTAGCTGAAGTGTTTTAGCATAACAACCTCAGCTCTCAGTTTTTCCAATATGGTCTTTTAGAAGAATCATTTCAATGTTGTGATTAATGTGATAAGGGTTATTATGAAATTATTCAATGGTTATTAGTAATGTTGAAACTTATGTGACAGTTGTGCTTCTTTATATGTAAAAATGATAATTAAAAGTAGTTTTCTTTTTACTAAATATACTCTAATTAACCCAGGATACATTCAATTGATCAAAGTGGTTTATTGATTTATTCATTGATTCATTGATTGATGAACATTTTCTTAAAATGTTTTTTTTTTTTTTTTAACTTTTTTACTTTACTGTCACTTTTAATTACTTTTAAATATAAATTATTTATTTTAAAATAAATTTAGACTAATGCGTAAATATTAACACATTAATATATGTTGTGGGGCGGGCTCAGTGGTTAGCACTGTCACCTCACAGCAAGAAGGTTGCGAGTCCCGGCTGGGCCAGTTGGCGTTTCTGTGTAAATTTTGCATGTTCTCCCTGTGTTTGTGTGTATGAAATACTACTTGAAATAATACAGTAGTAAAATACTTCTGATCTACCACAAATAAGAAGGTGCAAAAAATATTTTTAAAACAATTTGAACATAATTGTAATGAAAAAAATAAAGAAAAACGCTAATAAAATGTATATTTTTTTATACAAAATAATAACTCTGACAAAGTCTGTTCAAGTTATACTCTTGTAAAGTTTTAGTTCAAGTCTAAAACTTTCTGCAGTTAATTATTCCCTGGTAATAGATAGGATTTTAATGTTTTATCATCTTTATGTTGGACGGAGTCCATATTTTCCATGCGATGTTAAATTACGCAAGATACATCATATTTACTTCAGTTAACTTGATAGGAGCTGCCTTGATGTTATAATTGAGGACATGATGTTTGAAGCCTCATTAGCATGCAGGCTGTATAGGATATCAGATATAATACAAATTGAATTATTTCCTGCCTGATACAAGCTTATTAGAAGGTTTGTGTGGATCTTAGAATGGCAAAGAATCTGTGTGTCGAACTCAGAGTTAATGATCAGGCAACAAACCAAGTACACGTCCTGCGCACCCAATCATTCACACTGTGAAATGCGGCCTATTACCATTTGCATAAATTAATGCATCATTAAATTCAATAATGTTGTCGTATGTTTTATTGACATCGTCGTATGTCATTCCTCAGCCTGCTTTGGTGCATGACTAGAATGCCTTAAATCTTCATAACAAATTTTTCAGATTTAGCTCAGCTCATTCTTAAAGGGACCGTACACTCAGAAATGTAAATGTGCTGTTAAAGGGATATGTAATGAAGTTAACGGCCACCTGGCCGCCGGGAAGGGGGGTCTAGGACTTGGTTGGGGGGGTCCACACTTTAACAAATTCGGTATGAAACACCGGGATGGCTCCCTTCAGCTCTTTCCACTCACGCCACCCGCCTTGTACGCTTGTCTCGGCCCCGCCTCACTCGCCACAGGATAGTTCACCCAAAACTGAAAATTCTGTTATTATTTACTCAACCTTCACTTGCCACAAAACATTTAAGTTTCATTTTTCTGTTGAACACAAGAGAAGTTATTTGAAAAAATGATGGAAAGTATTTGTTTTTCCTACTATGGAAGTCAGTGGTTACATTTAATATTTTTTTTCAAAATAACTTATTTTGTGTTCAACAGAAAAAATATTTCACATTTGGTTTGAGGGCAAAAATAAGTTCAAAAAAGCTGAGTGATGGTATACTGTTTTAGAACATTCAGACACCCCCCGCGCTGCAGGAGGTGGAGTTGTAAACATGTCACACGGCTCATGTGTACCTGTTAACACAACTATGCTGTGAGAGAATAACAGCTTTTTAAACTTCTGGCAGTAGCATTGATCTGTTCAGTGGGAAAAGAACAAGTGAGTAGGGGGCGTGGTCTGTTTTTCTGTGCTCATCCTCTCATCACTTTCCTGCTGCATACTAATGGTTGAAGGGACGTGGCTAAGCATATTTAGCACAGGACACCATTTTCCACTATGGAGAGTACTAGCTTGTCAAAGAAGAAAGAGTTTCAGAACACACTCACTGATTATGTAATTGTGACGGACGAATGGTAGCTCAAAGGTGTTTAGAAGCCAAAACAAACTCCCCCAAAAAGTTTGCTTCAGTAATTTTGAACTGCAGAAAGGAACTACAAATGGACTGCGATTCAGACAGATTTTGTGTTTGAAATGACATCATTTCCGTTTGTTCTTCAATTTCATTTGAACTATATCAAACGATGGTTTCAGATGGTTCAATCTGTTTGGTAAACTGGTTCATCCTGTTCATTAAAAAGTACAGTTTAAAAACATTTGTTCATGAATCAGATGTCACTCAGGATCATTTGCTAAGGCTGTGAATTAAAGCCTGTTTTCTAAAGTATAGAACATGTTAGGCCAAAATCTTGAGTTGAGCTTAACTGTCATGAAGAAACTTTATGTTTGGCAAGTTTGGCATCACAATTTCTCGTACTTGTGCAGGGTCATAAATTTAATTTTCAATTATGGGCAATTTTTCAAGGGACACAAATGATACTGCTAAATTGTACTTGTAAGTATATGTATACACAGAGGAAAACCTAACTAATGTAGACAACTTCGAACTGTTGTTGTGGTTGTGTCATGACAGCGCTCGTGTCTGCTGTAGACATTACTATCCATCAAGAAGGTTATTATTGCTTACATAGCGGACTCATCGGAAAATACATTGACATCATTTGGATTAAAGAGAAAACAATCACTTCGTCTTAGGTTTAAGTGAATAAAATAGCCTTGACAGCAGCTTTACTAGAGTGCCACAACTATTGACTTTATTCTCTCTCAGCGGACGCTTCTGTGTGTGTGTGCGCTTGCGTGCGTGCGTGTGTGTGTGAGTGACAGTGTTGTAAAAAAGGAAAGCAGGCATTTGGACCAAAGCACTGTGAGACAATGGAAGGGAGAATCTAAATGTTTCTAAATTATTTGTTTCTATTTTTGGGGGACAACCCTGAGATAAACTCATAATTGGTCAAGCTAAATAGCTTACTAAGAGTTTATCCAATAAACTGGATTAAAATAATTGGAAACAAAGAGATGAGCTATCTTTTTTTCTTCCCTTTAGAAATGATCATCTACAATTGCAACCAGTCATCAGAAAGCATGCCTTTCAAGCAACCCATTTATTTATCAATGCCATGGAACTGCGGAAAAAAGAAAAAAAAACATCCTGAGTCTAGTTTGCTGCCCGTGGTTATGTGACAGCCGTCTGCCGTGTTATGTCTGTGAGCAGAAATTAAAATTTAGTCGTGACAATGGGATGGACTTTACCCAGGATGCAGTCTGGCTCCCATGGCAGCAATAGCAGGAAAACAGTGTCCAAGAGGAAGGCGCAGTTAATTGCGCTGGGCAGCAACGCCACAGTTTGCCTCATGTGCTCCAGATGGTTCAGGACAACACAAGCTGCTTCATTATCAACATGGTCAGCCCTGTTTGTGCCTGCTGGCACCAGGGCTTCATGGATTGCTTATGGTTTAAATTAGGTGCGCACTCCAGGAAAATGGCCTGTCCTCTACCTTTCCCTTTACTGTTGCTAATAGTAATTTATTTGCATAAAGACATGCACAAATGGTGTAATGCTATCAGGGCTGTTTATAGACTTTTTGACACCCTACTGTAGGTGAGATTACAATTGATCAAATATTTGTTGTTTTCTAAAGTCTTATTGTAAAGTTTAAGTTCATATTATTGTAAATGTATGCCATACTTCTGTTATATGGGCATATACGGGCATGGGCTGATACATTTATCTGTTTGACTGATATGTTCGAGACGGGACTTTTCTTTTCAAGGTGTGGCAGACTTTTAATTTGACAGCACTGCAGGTGAGCAGCGTCACGGTGGCACAGTGGGTAGCACGATCGCCACACAGCAAGAAGGTCGCTGGTTCGAGCCTCGCCTGGGTCAGTTGCCATTTCTGTGTGGAGTTTGCATGTTCTCCCTGTGATCGTGTGGGTTTCCTCCGGGTGCTCCGGTTTAATTGATTTAAATTTAATTGATTGATTAAATACAAATTTAATATGATTTAATACAATTTAATTGATTGATTGATTTATTGGTTGGTTGGTTGGTTGGTTGATTGATTGATTGATTGATTGATTGATTGATTGATTGATTGATTGATTGATCGATCAACTGTAAATCTACATTGCATATATCTGTAAAATGATTATATTTGTAACATGCAATGTTTGTGTACTAACCTTTAAATGTTAAAAGGGATGTTAGTGTTCTTAAATATTTTTGTAAAAATATATTTTTTTTTATCAAAAAAGCATTTTTTTGATCAAATTATAAAACACAAAGAACAGTAATGCTGTGAAATATAAATACTACTGTTAATCAGTTTATTACATCCTTGAAGAATTAACCTATTGATTTTTCACTAACTTGATTGGTGTAGCATTAGTAGCCTATTCCCACTGTGATGGAAAAACTAAAAATATCTCTTTGGGCATGTAGCCATATTTACATCCTAGCAGTGTTGTGCCAGGAGCTCTGCGGTTTCTCCCGTCTGTCCTTAGAGGATACAGAAGCGCTCTAGGAAACACTTGGCATTCTCTGCTTAAAATGCTGAATTACCATTCTGTACAGTGAGGGGATAAAATCAGAGTTTCTTCTCAGTGATTTTCAAAGTCTCTGGAAAATGCAGGTTGACATGGTTGCATATTCGTGCATGTAGACGTACTTCACACCCTGCTGATTTCCCATCCTGATCCTAACTTCCTGAGAGATACAAACTGCTTACAACTGTGCGATCTGAGAAAAACCACGTCTGCTCTTAGGCAGAACATCTGCGAGTCCATGAAATATTTAACACAAAGTAATGCATTTATATTATTTTAGACAGCACAGCAAAGACCAAGAACTGTTACTATAAAGATAATGACAACTATAGAGTCAGTCAGTGTCAAATGATTGGGAGGCATCATAAGATTATTGTTGCTTTGACTTCCCCCCACCCCCCTATACTAAATAGTGGATTACTAAGAATCGGAATCGAATCAGAACCGGTTTTTATTGCCAAGTGTGCTTACACACACAAGGAATTTGTTTTGACTACAGAAGCTTCCAGTGTACATAAAGTGACAAGTGACAACACGAAGTAAATATGAAAAAAGACAACAAACATTAGTTATTTTGTAAGCCCTTTTACTCACTCTGGAAGAGTACAGTTCTTGAAGTGTAGGAAGGGTAGTAAGCAAATATACAAGTTGGGCAAATATACAAGGTAAGCAAATATACAGTTGAAATCAGAATTATTAAACCCCTTTTGAATTTTTATTTTATTTTAAAAATATTTCC
>CAIGQW010005871.1:2848466-2874184 GCA_903798125.1 Danio choprae
TATATATATACACTACACATAAGTGTGTGATTGATTGTTAATCTGATTAAATATGGAATTGTCACAACGTTGTCACTCTAATATTACATTTGACATAAAATTAGAATAATGTTACATGGACACGATTTTAACATGACATGATCCTACAAACCCTCACATTACCCTTTCCTATGTCGAGTTTGTACAACGATTCATCTTGTGAAGCTTAGAAATGCAATACAGTTACATTGCGTTGGCTAATGTTAATCTATCTAAAAGATGAATATAGTAGACCATAGCTTAAAATCATCGAAATTGCAGTCAAGTGATAACAGATTAGTTTATTTTACAAGAAATCATAATGTTTAATGTGATCTAACATGCTATAACTTACGTTGAGATGGCACTGTTTTAAGAAAATCATGCAAGCAATACGCCTAAACGCAAAAAGGATGCACATAAGTTACTCAAACGATCATTTTAAAATAGCAAGAGAGCAGAAAATATTTAACGTTAATGACAAAATATGACGATGAATTAGCATCGATCATATCAAAGAATCACGTCATAAAATAGTCTAAGTCTACAGCGATCACAAATGAAGAAAATATCTTACCTTGTATAATTTCCTCCTGATAAATTCTTCACTGTTTCTTCCTTTCTACCGTTGTCAACCTTACGCATTAGTTAACCGACTTCCCTGCTTTCAGTGTTTTAAATTGACGCACATGCCCGCCTTGGCGCCTTCAATTTTTTTAACCTATGCGCATGCGCAACATCCGCATTTGTTGCATTACTGCAACAAATTAGGTATGCTTTATGTAATTTGATCAGGCTTCTTTCGAATCCATTAAATGAGACAGTATAATTCGAAGCAATAATAGCTCTTTTATACTTTTTTTAAACAAAGTTTATTTAAATTGTTTGCTTAATTTGAATTACAGGCAAAAATCTTTTTTTGAGTGTATAAGGTTCTTCGCACGAGAAAAGATTAAGGATTTTTTTGGAGACCAAGTTACATTTTTAAATAAATTAAAATATTAATTAGAATAGTAATAATTGAACAAATGATTTCTTTTTTCTCCCTTTTGTTAACTGTAATGCAGTGATAATATATCAACTGCTAAATAAAAGTTATATCACTACATTTTGCACTTAAGCATCATCAGCTTCATCTTGCATCTGTCTTTGAGCAGTAAAATGGAACCAGAATAGAGACGTGTTGACAGAGTAAATTACTTAAATTGCTATATTAGGTTATAGACCTTATGATTACACAGACCAATTTAAATTTGACTGAAATCACTTTAGAGGACATTTTAAGAGGCACATTTTCTACCCACCATAAAAAAACTCAATTTGCACAGCTTACTATTTATTTGCAGTTTAATGAAAAACAATTGAAACATTAAACAACAATGATGATTCATTATTTTTGTTTCATACAGAACATTCAGCTGTTGATGATTGTATCTCCTGATGCTGTGTAATGCTATGTTTCAAATCTGAAACTCAAAGCACAAACTCCTTGCGTCCCCAAGCTTTCTGAAAAGAATCACTTGCTTCATCAGCCTCCAAGCGTTTCAGCGTGACCGAAGCTTCATTCGAGTACATTTGCATTGTTATGTCCCTCGGCTCAGTCATCAGAGAATTTGATGAGGCCTGTGAAATATGTTTCTTGAATATATCGCTCGCACAGATGGGACAGGCATTTCAGAGCTCATGCATTCATGCAGATGCTGCTGAAAGTGAGGAGAGTCGCTGGGGTTTGAGCACACTGGGCTGACAAAAAAACTAGATTTATTCAAGAGGTCTCTGTCATTAAAGACAATTTCTGCATATAACGAGATCAAATCTGGCAGAAAAAAAATAAATTATGGCATACCACATAAAAAGTCAAAATTATAACTTATGATCTCAGAATTATGTCTTCAAAAGTCATTATTGTAATTATTATATAAATAGTTATATAAATAGTTACAAATTACAATTGACTCTACAATAGACTTACTAACTCAAGGTTGAAAGTATGACTTATGCAAAATTATGAGATACACTGTAGAAAAAAGTATGACTCAAAACTGAATAACTCGAGAGATTTACCTAACTCAACATTGTGACTTAAGTCATAAATATGAGATAAATTGTTGAAATTATGACAACCTCTATATAAAAAAAACTCTTGTTTAAAGTTGGAATTGTGATTTACTAACCTGAGATGATGATGGCCTGCAAGCTCATTGGACAGGAAACAACACAGCGTATAACCAGCTTATGAATAAATTAACATTAAAGGAACCTGAAAATGATCATATGAAGCTTATTTTACAGTTAAACAGTGGATTTTGATCATTTTTAAATCCATTCAAATCTGGCTGAGCACTTTTTGCTTAGCTTAGCATAAATTGAATCAGCCTAAAAAATAGCAATTTCATTTTCATTTTTCGTTTGTCTTAGTATGTACTGTAACTACAGAAGTGTCAAGCTTTAAATGTATTAAAACTCTTTAGTCTTTTTTGAGTGATATGCTTGTGGTCTAATCCAATTCAATAGTCTATACTAAAGTAAAAAGGTTAAAAGTCCAGACCCGAAGATCGGCTGAATGGATTAAAACATGGTAAAACTCAACGGTTTAACTCTAAGGAAGTTGTATAATTGAGTCTATTTCCAAAAAAAAAAAAAAAAGTGGACTGTTCCTTTAAAACGTATTTTAAACATAGTTTTATCAAATGTTATTAGCAGAACAACAAGTTTTGATTTATAGTAATTCTATAGTAAGTCAGTAAATGATACAATGTTGACTTTTTAACAATGAAACTGAACCAGAATTCTGTAACTACTAGAATGGCCATAGTGGTCATTCTGACTGTGCATATAAGACTGTACTTAATTGATTTTTTGGTACATATTGTTTTACATTTGAAGCTTCTATCGAGATTTTAAAATTAAGCTTTTAAAGTCTGCCATCATATTTTATAAAGTCATTACCCTAAAAATAAGTTTAGTTTTTTATTTGGGGATATAGCCTGTAATTATGTATGTTGTGTGTATGTCACTTTGTCCTGCAAGTGGAAGAGCAAACTTTTTCCATTGTTTTTTCTTCACCAATAATGCTTAAATGCGTCAACACAAAGCACTGTGGTGTTCACGGTGACTCGAGTTCAATTCCCAACTTGAGTCCTTTGCCTCTCTCTCTCTCTCTGCTCTGTAATCTGTAGTCTGTAATCTCCACTGTCATATCCTAATAAACCCCCTAAATCATTATTATAAAAAAGAAAATGTTGTTTTGAAAGACATGTCTGAAGTAAAGTTATGTTTTTGCTAGCTGAAAGTTGCTAGGCAACAGGGGTACATATGTTCAATTTGACTTGGCTATTCAAGGGCTATATCTAACTATGTTGTGTTTTTGTAACGTGTTGTGTGTTTTAATCGTAATTACAATAGCAATGTTAGAACAAAATATACACACATTTAGGAAAAGTCAGGGTACTGTAGTTATATGAGTTTTATTTTAATGTATTTATAATAATTTATTTTTATTTTATTAAGTTTTTCAATTACAAAAAGTACAAGTGCATTGGTAGTTTTAGTGTTAACGATATAATTATGATTCAGCTATGTCATAATTTCGACTTTTTATCCTTGATTTTTTTTCCCTCTACATGGCACAAATGGGCTTCCATACTTTTTCTCCTAATTTCACAAAGAGCTTGTCGTTGAAAGCAGATTGCGCTCGCTATTTGATTGATGATTGCAGTTATGCCACTGATTTTATTCATTCAGAAAAATAATTCTAGCAAAAGAAAAAAAAATATCTGTAGATGTGAAATGCCTTTCACTCTGTTGTCGACTGCGGAGATCAATGACCCATCGCAAGGCTATTCCATGTTGTGCAGATGGGCTGTGCTGATCTGGAATTTACAATGAATGGCATTGCTTTGTTCTCTGCTGTAGGTCTGTCTCTGCTGAGTGTTCACATTATCGTTCACAGACCATTGTCTCAGCTCCGGCGCAGGGAAACAAATGCGAGTACAGAAGTCTCTCTAATACATCTCTCCGACCGCAGAGTCGGCTTTAAAGTAATGACCGCATTTGCAGAAGTGGCTGTCTGAAGCTCTGTGCTGTATTGTGTTTTGGAGTTGAAGTGTGCTTAGATGGCTTTCAATCTTTGATCTAATCGTTCATTTGTTGATTCATTCATTTGAAAGTCTAACATCAGTCAGTCAGCAAGTACACAAATAAACAGAATCATGTCATTTATAGATTTATTTCAACCTCTACATGTTGTTATGTTTGAGCTTAAGTGGGCTGCCTGCAAATAAATAAATAAATAATTTGAATGATTAAAATACATTTATGTGTTTATTTATTTGAAACTCTACAACCTTTCATTCCTTCCCATTCTGTTCCTTTTCTTATCTTGCTTCCTTTTTCTTTGATTTCATTCCTTTCTTTCTCTTCCTTCCTTCCTTCCTTCCTCCCTACACGCTTCATTGCTTTAATTTATTCCTTCCTTCCTTCCCTCCTTCCTTCCCATTATTTTCCTTTCATTTCCTTAAATTGCTTCCCTTTCATTTCATTCCTTTCTTTCTTTTCCTTCTTTTCTTTCCTTTCATTTACTTACATTATTTGCCCTTCTTTCATTTCTTTCTTTCTCTCCTTAACTGTCCTTCCTTACTTCTTTTCATTTCATTTGCTTCATTCCGTCCTTAATTATTTCCTTCCATCCTGCTGTCTTTCCTTCCTTCCATCCATCCTATTCTCTTCCTTTCCTTACCTTTCCTTGCTCCCTTTTCTTTCATTTCATTCCTTTCATTTTCTTCCTTCCTTGCTTCCTTCTCTCCTTCCTTCTTCCTTTAATTTCCTTCTTTTTGTCTTTCTTTCCAATGCATTCTATTCCTTTTCTTTTCTTTCCTTGCTTCCCTTTCTTTGAGTTCATTATTTTCTTTCCCTTCCTTTTTTTCTTTCTTTTCTACCATCCTTCCTTCGTTTCATTTAATGTCCTTCCCTCTTTCTTTCCTTTCTTCCTTCACATTCTTCTCCTTTCCTTCCCTCACCATGTTTCATTTTCTTTAATTTTATTCCTTTCTTTCCTTCCTTCCTGCCTTCCTTCCTTCCTTCCTTCCTTTGATTTAATTTCATTCCTTCCTCCTCATTCCTCATTTTCCTTTCCTTTCCTTTCCTTTAATTTATTTTAATCCTCCAATCAAAGTATCTGGGTGTGCTAATGTTATTTTCAAAAATAAACAGTTTAGATAAAAAAATGAAATAAAATGTAATAAAAATAAAAATAAAACATTTATACTAGATAATATAACATATACAATAATACCAGTTTTTCATTGTAATTTCTGACATTTGTATTCAATTATAATTTATTGATTTAATTTGATGTTGTTGTTGTTGTTGTTGTTGTTGTTTTTTCCATTATTTGTTTTATTTATTTTTTATTCATTTATTTGCTTCTTTTTTTTTGCAGAAGTACATGCAGGGGTACTGCTTTATCACCCCATATGTCATGAAATTCAAATATCATGTATACCTTTAACTAAATGAGGCACCTTGATAAATCGGAATCAAATCCATTGTCCTGCTTTATTCCCAGAATCACTGTGCGCTTAATATAACAGAAGCCATGTAGACTGTAAAAGCAGTCTCACAGAGACGCCTCGGGCATGGCTGCCGGAAAACGGGAAGGCAGAGACTTCGCTCTTTGTGTGTCCTCAGAGAATGAGAAGCGAACAGTGTCTTGTGTGTGAGCTGATCACTCGAGAGCTTCTTGACACTTGCCTTGGAGTCACATCACACTAAATGTATACAAGTCTTCAGATCATGCTTAAAAGATTTACACAGGGCTGCAGCGCTTAGGGAAGGACTTGTGGTCTGAATTCGCGATTATGTGTGATACTTTAGTAAGCTTTTGTGTATGTGGGAAGTTGGGAGGACTTTCTGTTTGCTGTCTACACGAGTCTATTCATATTGTAGATGCTTCATCACATCGTGAAGTAACCTATTGACCTTATTCTTCACTTACGAACATTCCGTATGAATGTGCTGCTTGATTTTGCAAACGGATATTTTCTTATTATATTATTCTGCTTTGTCTGTATAGTCATGAACACACTTGTTTGTGGAGCAAGTAGTTTGACCATTTTTGCAGTTTATTATTTCTAGTCATTTCCCCCATTGGCGACTGCATCGGAAGTTCTAAAACAATCACAATAACTAGCGCACTTAAAAATTAGGTCAATAACTATTATATTATATTATATTATATTATATTATATTATATTATATTATATTATGCTTTGCACAAATCTATCCTCAGTGATGGTGGCGCAGTGGGTAGCGCTGTCGCATCACAGCAAGAAGGTTTCTGGTTCGAGCCTAGGCTGGGTCAGTTGGCATTTCTGTGTGAAGTTTGCATGTTCTCCTTGTGTTTGCATGAGCTTCCCCCACAGTCCAAAGACATGCGCTATAGGTGAATTGGGTAAGCTAAATTGTCCGTATAGTGTATGGGTGTGAATGAGAGTGTATGGAGATGAATGTATGAAAGTATGAATGTATAAATGAGAGTGTATGAAAATGTAATAAATGAATAATATAATATTCATTTATTCATTTTCTTTTCGGCTTAGTCTCTTTATTAATCAGGGGTCGCCACAGCGGAATGAACCACCAACTTATCCAGAATATGTTTTTTTAATTAATTTATATTACATTATATAACAATAAACACACTAATAAATAAATACAAATGTTTTTAAAGTAAATATGTATGATATTCAATGATGTAATCATTGTTTGTATGAATTACATATGACCACTGGCTGATATACAGTATATCACACTATTAAATATAAATTACTACTATATATTTTTATGATAATTATTGTCTTGAAAAATTTGTAATAGTAATGGTAATATATATATTAGAATGTGGAACAATTTAAAATCATTGTGATTTCCAGAGACTGCACATTCAGCTAAATGTATACTATTAACGCTTTGAAGTTGTGTTGAATAATGCATCTGCCTCAAAGGAGAAAACAAAATGCTCTCATATAAAAATTAAGCGAGCCTTTTCAATTGATCTCATCAGGCAGACGCAGTTGAGATGAAGACCCGAGAATATTTAACATGATTTACCCCCGTTCATCTTTAACAGAGCCTCCTTTTTTGGTTTTGTTTGTCTTTGTGGATGTGTTTGAGAGGTGTATTATTGTCATTTGACAGAATGCCACAGGCTGCTTTCCTCATCTGCTGCGGTGTGTGTTTACTGTGGAAACAGATCACCATCACAAGTGTGTGTTTAAGATGCCTGCCACTACAACTTCATTAGCCACATTACTGTCGCAGAGGGGGGAAAGGCAAATAAGGGGGAAGCCATTTTAAAGGGGATATATTATGCTCCTTTTCATAAAATGTAAAATAAATCTCGGTCACATTTTATTTTGATGGTCCCCATAGTCTGCTGACCATAAGTTAATTTACAAGTTCATATCTGCTTTATTTCATCTGGGTAGTAACTGTAGATCTGTAGACTGGGTAGTATCTGTAAATTGTTAAAAGATCACAGACAACATGGAAAACTGGTGCTTTTGTTTCTTGTTCTTACGTCAAATACTTGCACCAGTGTCAGTACCAACATAGGCTCATTCTGAAAACGTAGCCCTATATTCATTTCTAGACATCACGAATTATGTAGCCAGAAGTACGTATGGCTGCATTTAGTTTTTTAAACGCATGCTATGGGGTCCATTTCGTGCTTACCAGCTGACCGCTTACCTCAGTACGGACGGCTTTTCCACTGTTACCAGTTTGTTCAGTTAGCTCTCCATGTACATCGGCGGACTTAAGACGCAGAGACGAGTTGACCACGATGACTGGATTTGAGTCTGGCGAAGAATGGTTTCAGAAAGCAGGTAAGACAAAAACAGAAGCCAAAAACTAAAATAAACAAGTAAATAACAGGGTGAGAATGTGGTAAAATCTAAAAATCAGGTGAGGACTTTTGTTTTTCTGGATTGCTTTTAAAAACTGTAATTTGTCTTTTGGGAAGGGGGTGGGCGGGTCAATCGGTGTTTTTGAAAACACTATTGGTTGGGTTTAGGGAAGGAGGAGGGTGGGTCAGTCGATTGGTCGGCCAGTCAGTCAGTCGACCGCGGCCTCTGGTGGATTTACGCGATAACAACAGGCGCAAATGGCACTCGCGAGAGAAATTTGAGGTCTGAAAAAGCATACACAGCGGCCTCTGGTGGATTTGTGAAAGTGCTAAAAAACGTAGCTCCTGGGACGTATATGGCGCTCTCCAGAAATGTATATAGCAGTACATTTTCAGAATGAGCCTGGGTTGGTCAGTACTGTCTGTTGACTGCCTGTTGAACATTTACTGACTAGTACATTGCTGTCTGTGATGTTGGCTCGTAACAGTCATTTAGTGACATTTCTTAACTTTTCACTTCATTTTGATGGGTGGTAGAGTACTCTTCATAATACATGTATGAAGAAAGGTTAGGAGTAAGTAACTTTATTCTCATAATTAAATAAACAAATTAGCGATGACTTTTAGCTCATTAAACTTCTAATTTGCTGTTATTACTGGTTATTAAGGTAGTAGTTGTGTTTAGGTATTGGGTAGGGTTAGGAATGTAGAATAAGATCATGCAGAATATGTGCTTTATACGAACTTATAAACAGCCAGTGTCTTAATAATAGGCAGCCGGTATAAATAACTTAACAGTGAGAATTTGTCCCTATACTAAATTGTTACTGTAACTTTATATATGGTTAAAGTTCATTTGAAATGATGTTGTGCTACTGCTTGTAGACATCTGAATGTGTACTGAAAGACAACTACATGTTGTAGACCATTAAACCCAGACTATTAAAAAAGCTCTTAGTTGTATAAAGGTAGACAACTTATTGAAGATGTATTGCATGTCTACTTAAACTGGTAACATTTTAATGACCACAAGTGTAATAGATGTTTGCAGGTTGTAGATGTTGTAATGATCACCTAAGAACATTTATAAGACAATTTACAGATACTACTCAGATGAGAGCAGATATGAACTTGTAAATTAACTTATGATCAGCAGACTATCTATAGGGGGGCCATCAAAATAAAGTGTTACCTAAATCTCTGCTGTCTGTGAAGTTTCAGGTCAAAATACCACAGTAATCTTTTCTTATATCTTGTAAAATTTGCCAAAATTTGGGTTTGAGCAAAAACATGCTGTTTTGTGTGTGCACCTTTAATTGCAAAATGAGCTACTGCTTTCTAGAAGAGGGCGGAGCCTTTACAAGCTATTCTGACACAGACCAGTTTTAAGGATATCTATATGCTAGTGTGCACCAAAATAGTGACAAAAAATCACATTCAGAAGACATAAATCTGATATACATAAACATCCAAAGCTTGCAGTTTGTCACTTCCTCCTAAATGGATAAAAAAAAATTTTACATCACCTCATTCTATTTTGAGTGTTACATAATAAATGTTTGTATATGAATTACACTTCAATGACTTATGAATGATTAATGAATACAGTCAATTATAGCACATAAACACAGAAAAGGTCAGATTTTCATTATAATCCCTCTTTAAGTTTATAATGTTTGGGAACCAAAATACATTTTGGGAGAAAAATGACACGGTTGCATTCACCTCATGGCAACAGCAGCTGTCAGGGCCCAGAATTCATTCAGTTCAGTGTGATTTAGTTAACTTTGACTCTAAACAACATTTCATCCACTTCTCAAGTGGCTCTGTGTAAACAGCACATGCTCTTCGCAGTTGTGTTGTGTACTGTATGCTGTCAGGGTAGGTGATGACTTGTAACGTGTTGAAATGAGTGTGGAGTGGTGAAAGGAAACTAATTTTCACTGCGGCTTTAGACCCGCAGCTTTGCTCCCAGTGCCCACTGTAGTGTGACATGTTATGATGCTGCTTTCATTGTGCATAAGCTCTGATTCCAAGTACAGATGCCCTGCTGCAGAGATTTGGAGCCCTGTAAATCATGAAAAGACACAACTGATTTGCATATGTTAAATATAAAAACATTTTCTTTAATATAAAAATACTAAATAATTATTCCAAAGTATTTTCTTCTTAGAACTGTATTTTTAAAATACCAGTCAGTGATTGTGTGAAATTACCATATAAACTAACCATTTTCTGAAAGTAAAGGTGAAGTGAAAGTCGTGACATGTGGCCAAGTATGGTGACCTATACTCAGAATTTGTGCTCTGCATTTAACTTATTCAAGTGCACACACGCAGCATTGAACACCTGGAGCAGTAGGGGGATCGGTGCCTTACTCAAGGGACTCACCTCCGGCGTGGTATTGAGGGTGCGCTGGTTATTCACTCCAACCACCCACAATCCCTGCCGGTGCCAAGACTTGAACCTGCAAGCTTTCAATCACAAGTCCAACTCTCTAATCATTTAAGTGTTTTGTTTTTTCACTTTCATATGAAATAAATTAACTAAAAATGAGAATTTCTGTGCAACTAGCTTAAAAACTATGCTACTTTGTATTAGGTTTCCTCCGGGTGCTCCGGTTTCCCCCACAGTCCAAAGACATGTGCTATAGGTGAATTGAATAAACTAAATTGGCTGTTGTGAATGAGTGTGTATGGATGTTTCCCAGTACTGGGTTGCAGCTGGAAGGGCATTCGCTGTGTAAAACATATGCTGGATAAGTTGGCGGTTCATTCCGCTGTGGCGACCCCTGATGAATAAAGGGACTAAACCGGAGGAAAATTAATGAATGATGTTATTCTGTGTATAGTTATACTTATTATTGCTTATTTAAATAAGTAATTTAGATATGAATTGAACTATAAAGAAAATTTAAACTCGTTCAGTAGCTTCAATACAAAAAAAAAATTTAGCTTACATTATTTTATGTAACAAAACAAATTTCTGTATTCTGTAAAAATAATCATAATAACCACCTAACTGTGATACTTTGAGTCACTAATATTATAAAAAAATATACATGTTTATAATTAGAAGTAGAAGTGTTATCCTTTAATTGTCATTACTGAGTAAAATATAATCAATATTTTTATTTCATTTTTAAAGAGCCCCTATTTTGCATTATAAAAGGTCATATTTTGGTTTTGGGGGTCTTCAACAACAGTCTGATATGCGTGCAAGGTCAAAGGTTTCATTGTCTTATAATATGCATTTATTTTTACCTAATTATCCCACGACTGTGAGGAACAGCTGATGGTGACCATAGCAACGACAAACAGCAGAGGATCGTGAGTTCAGAAACGCATTTAAATCAGTAAAGGAAGAAGCAGGCGATATATGTGAATAGCCCCATGAAGGTTTAACCTGGGAGATACAGTACAAGCAGTGATCTATCATAGATAAGTGATTACAAGCCACTTGGAGCGATTACAAATTATAACACACAATTAAACACATATTTTCCAAACTACACAAAGCGAGGCAACAATTTTAATTACACGTACATGTTATGATCCGGGGGAAGAAGAAACTGGTCCATATGAACTGTTATAGTTATTGACAAAGTTCCTGTTAAAATCCCACACATAATAGTCTGCTGCTCCTTCTTTTAATAACAAATGGCCGACGAATCCCGCACTACAGTATAGGTTATTGTATCAATCATCAGAAAAATGACAGGAACAAAAAGCACTAGGTTGGCTATACTGTGGTGTTGTTGTGAAAATGAACTTTAACTTTAACTTTATTCCCCACAGCCGAATCTCCATCTGTCAGTGATCGTCATCTTCGTGTCATGATCAGTCCCGAGCTCTGCTAGTGTCTGAAGGGAAATGCGCGTTCACATCTGGAACTTCATATTTGGTGATGTTCAAGCGAAAGATCCGAACTCAACTCGATTCATTCTTTCGACTCTGAGTCGACTATTTCGTTAAAAGGAATCAATAGTTTTAAACACAGTGAACTTTCAGCTGGATGTTTTCATTCACTTAGAGTTGTGTTACACACTACATGGAAACTCATTTTCAAAAACCCATAATAGGGGCTCTTTAAGGAAATCCAGCAAAGTCACTGACATGATATCTTAAAAATGCATAAACAATCTGCTATGTTTTAGAATGACTCAACAAAACATACGCTCCCTTATCAAGCTGCACAGGAGACAGTATGGTTTGTGTGCTGTTGCATTATTCAGATGTTTGTCTTTATTTTTTGTTTGTTTGCTAGTTTTGATTAAGTAGCGCACGGCAGAATTGTATTTTCTGTTATCACTGTGATCTTCTCAGGGAAGCCTCAGCTGTCTTTCTTTATTCGGCCGAAAAGAGATTTAATCAAACCTTGTCACTAAAAAGACAACTGAATTCCTTGGAATAGGGGAAAAAAATGGATTTGAACTCTGCATGAACTGAATGGAGGCAATGAATTAATTGTGAACTCATTGTCCACACCAGAGCATGTCAATTAAATTCAGAAATTCAGAAGTCATTCTTTTATTGTCCTTATGAAAAGAAGAAATCGTGTCGTGAGAGAGCGATTTATGCGGCGAAAAGAAAAGAAAGAGCTTGTACTTTTTGTCAAGGAAAGGTCTGATATTCAAAGTCCAGCTTCAGTCGAGAGGTCAGGTAAAATGCATTTGCTGGCGGAGACAATCTTCCCAACGCTGTCACCCACAAGGCCCTATACTTCATCACAATAAGCCTGGTCTCTTCATTTCCTTCTTCTCTGGAGCTCAGGGAAATAGCAGAGAAGATGCCCTGTCAGTCCAGAGAGAAGCTCATGTTTCATGTTGTCAGTAACATTTGGCCCATTAGCCAATCAGGATTCAGCTTTATAGAAAAGCAGTTGAACCTTCATTCTGCACTCTTAAAAATGCTGGGTTGTTTTAACCCAATTGTGGTTTTATCCTAAATCAGTTCAACTCTTCTAATCATTTTCCTATCAGAAATACAAATGCTTCTTTCACCTCTAATTTAGTCATAGTTATTCTGCACTCTTTTACATTACACTGAAAAAAATTATTTACATTTGTTCAAATAAAACAAATATAAATCTAGTACCCTGACTTTTTCTACATATGTGTAAATATGTTTCGTTCTAACATTGTTGTTTTATTTAAATTACAAAACACAAAAAAGTTTGGGGTATTTCTACCTTGTATTTCTACCCTCAGTAGTTTTAGTTCTAACCACCTTTAGGATACACACTTTCCTCTCTTATGCACCAGGCGCTTTGTCAGAAACACTTCTATGTTTCTGGTTGTACAGATAGCTCTTTATATTTTTATACTTTGTATTTTTTTACAGCCACATGCAGTACTCTATATCTCGTCTTTAAATATGTTGTATTTGCTTTTATTTTCTATTGCATAACTTCTATATATCCATAATTTAGATTTATATTGTTATTATTATTATTATTTTGTTATTGTTGTTACTATTTTAATGGTAACGAGTGGTTGTGAAAGCATTTTACTGCATATCATACTGTGTATGTGACTTTTTATATAATGTTTATACTTTTTAAATATAACGTTATAAAAATTGTATTCAATACAGTCTAATATAGGGATGGGAAACTTTAGGGACTGATTAGATTCTGGGAGTCACGATTTGATTCCGAAACGATTCTTCAACTTCATTTTTTCCTGTTTCTTCAGCTGTGCAAATACATTTTTCCAACTTTACGTTTTTACTGGAATTAGAGTCTGCGTTTGGTCATCACAAGCCATGAGTGACATATGATTCTATTGTAATCAGTGTCTATGCATCACATTAATACAACACTGTCTATCTTTGAGTGATTCCAAAGCCGGTCACAAACTGGACGAGAAGCACAATGCTGCACTGCATCTATGATGATTCAAGATTGCAATTTGTTTCATGGCAAGAATTTGATAAGTGTCCCGAAACTGTTCACACACTGGACCAGAAGTGGAGTGTAGCACCACTCTGCATCTTTAAAATTCTTAGGTTGTTCTATTTATCTATCTACCTTATTATTACTAGTAGTTATTCAATTATGGTAGTTCCAGTGTTAAAATACTTGATTATTTCAATACAATTTTATTTATTTATGTATTTATTATAAGTTTGATTGTACATTTGAGTTTGTCCATATTTGACCTAAAATTGGGTTAAAACAACCCAGCATTTTTTTTTTTTTTTTTTTTTTTTATATCACCATAATCTTTGCTTTTTCTCTAGCTTCACTCCAGTGTCACCTTCAGAAGCCACTCGAATTTCTATTTACTGACATGAACATAAAGGACAATGTATTCTCCTCTGGGAATATTTTCCTTTGGGATAGAAAGTCCATCAGTCCAAAGCCTGTTTCTTATTACCTGGAAATATAGGTAATGTTTATGCATGACCTTGTGTTGGGCGGTTCTTTGTCTCCCACTCAGGATGACTGAATATATGGAAAGTCACTCAGTGCTCTTTTGACAAGGTTATTCTCAGTAACAAGCTCCAAAGAGCAGGTTTGAGCTTCCAGAAATGCAGGAGTGTGATTCCTAATCTTTAGAAGTATGGAAATACCACACTCTTGTGATAAGTGTGCATGATCTGTGAGGACAACATTTTGGCCACTGAGCGATCATGTGTGTGTGGCTGTGTGTGTTTTAGATGCCATTGCGGGATAATTTTAAGATTAAGTTTCTTTTTCATCACCTTGAAGCTGCCATCTTTCATTATGAATATGTTAAGCCTATCTGTGGTTTTTATGTCACATGGTGAAATGTGAAGAATGTTACTGAAACGTTGAGAAAATTATATATTGAGATGTACTAATGGGAAGAAATGCTCGGGGTATTATGTTGTGATACGAAGGTTTTGTTGATGGAATGCTATTTATGTACTCGTTTTTCTGCTGCTTTTCATTTCTTAACTTGATGAAGAGAGGAGTGTTCAGTTTATTATTCCTATTCTGACAGACATAAATAATGTCTGTACTGTGCAAATCGGTCCTCTTTTGAGGAGTATCTCTGTAGTTACATGGATAAACTGGAAGTAATGTTGAGAAAATAACACATGCGCATGTGCTAATGGAATAAATAGAACAAAACGAATGTTTTCTGAAGAAACTCTTGAGAAATAAGATTCAGATTAAGTTTTTTTCCTGTCCTGGCTGAACACTGCTCACATACACATTTTATTGTTGTTATTGTTTGGTTTTAAAATATTCTCATTCTGACAGACATAAACAACGTTTGAAGAATAAAAATATGTCCTCTTGTGAGGAGTTTCTTTGTTGTTTCATGCAAAGAACATTGTCTTAAATGTTGAGAAAATAATGTATGAATATGACGGCATATGAATAAATTAATGGTATAATGAGGCACTGTTTACACCTTGTATTATGAAGCATTTTTTTCAGCAATTGTTTTGCTTACACCCAATTTTGTTGTTGAAGCATGCTTACAGACAGCGATTAAACTTGAAAGTCTGGTGTTGTGGTGAAAAAACCCCTGCAAAGTTCTCTTCTAACACAACCTCATAGCATTTGGTGTGGTTTTGCAGCTACCAAAGCAGAAGTACTGTTGGCATTTCAAAGCTTCAAAAACTCTCTAGTCCAATCACCTGTGATCAGAATTAGATTGAAAACCAATCGCTTTTTTCCTTTTTATGCAATTTATGATTACTGGGCAGATGATCAATGCTATGCTACTTGTATGAGCGCTTTTATTGTATTATTGGCAAACTAATGCATTTTAATGTTTTTTCACATATCTGTCTCCAAATGTATGGCTTATCCAACATAGTAAGGTTTCTCAGTAGTTTTGCTGGTACGGCTGTAAACCTTAGAGCAGTAAGGTTTGTTAAAAGAAATTAAAGTTGGGTAAAAAGTCTAAATATCATGGTTTCAACTAGGGATCCGGCAATACTCAGTATAAAATTGAACCGTTCGCTATGACCTCCACAGTTCAATACGCAAATGGATATAGTGGTTTTTCGGTTTTTGGCAGTCTATGGAAACTACAATGTTTGTTTGTGCATCCTAAAAACACCACATTTATAATGCCTCTTAGTCGCTGATATTATCTTCAGCAGTGAAAATTCTAATAGTGGACAGCTGCTTCTTACTCAGGTCTGTCTATGCTAATGAAGGAGAGTTCATCACTAATGGGCAGGGCTTTCCCCTCTGATATCATGTACAAAGAAAGAATGTCAAAGTTTTCTGTTTTCATAAAAGAGTGATTATAAAAAATATAATAACTTAATTTTCACCATTAGAGGCTGGCTATAGTCACACACTGTTGCCCCACAACTAAGCTCAAATTATTTTTGCATGATAGGTCCTCTTTAATGTATTATAAACCATATAAACCTTTGTATTAAAATGTTATTACTTTTTAGTTCCATGTAATTCTTTTTAAATGAAACAAATTTAACATAATTGAAACATTCAGTGATTTGTTTTGTTTTTGGGCCAAAATGTCACTGCAGATATTCTTTACTACTTAGAAGTCAAGTTTAACAAGTTATCAACGATCCCTACGAACTTCTTCAAACTTATCAGCGCTTTTTTGATGAGCATCTTTTATAAAACACTGTACATTAGTTTCGACATCTAAGTGAATATACTAAACTGTGTTTAAACAGAAAGATAGTTTTATAGTGGTTTGTGCCAGGGAGAGCACATACACAGTGTGTTTGCTCCTCGACATTTGTGTCTAATGTATGAGACACGTGTCAATTTAAAGATATCAATTAGGTTCAAGTGAATGAAAAAGCTATACAAATTATGATATCATGCTACTAACAATCTAGTAAAATTATGAATAAAAATGTATTTTGTATTTAAAGAAATACCTCATGTGACTTATTTATTAATGTGTCACATATAAAAATGTTCTCCGTCTCCAGTCCACTCAAGCCTCATCCACGTTCTTCATCCACCAATATTTGTGAAGATAAAACATCATGTGTAGCTTGTTGCACTGTGGAAAACAGTATCACACATACATCAGGCTGTAAATATTGGTTAGTGTGTGTGCAGTATGTGGAATATACTTTACGGTAAATTTCTAAACTGGCATGATAGACACACGAACCAACGCAATGCAATATTGCCACAGTCATGTTTATCCATTTCTTAGAAAACTGAAAAAAATAGCACCCCTCACTGTACATTTTTTTTTTAATTGAATATTAAATTGCATATTTTTGGGGGGGTTTCAAGAGCCCGAGTTACCAATGATACTTGGCAAAATGCTTAGAATGTTTACTGAAATAATGGGAAAACAAGACACTGATGCACTAATGGGATAATGAGAGCAGTATTTGGATTCTCAAAAGAAATGCTTGGGAAATTGGGTTCAGATTCAAAGTTGTTTTTCTGTGGAATGCTATTTATGTACATGATATATGCTATTTTGTTGTTTTTCATTTCATAACATGAAAAAGATGAGAGTGATCACATTTAGAGTGTTCGGTACAATATAATTCTCATTCTGACACAAAAAAACTAAGTCTGTACTATGGCAATATGTCCTTTTTAAGAAGTTTGTAGTTACATGGTAATATGTTGAGAAATACACATATGGATGTACTGATGGTTTAATGAGAGACAAATTAAGATCCTTTGTAGAATTGCTTAGGAAATTTTGTTCGGATTCAATAATGGCTTTCTCCCGAATGCTATATATGTGCAATATATATGCTGTTTTTGTTGTTGTTTGAAAAAGAAGACATTTGAAGTGTTCAGTGTTATATAATTCTCATTCTGACACAAAGCAACATCTGTACGGCGGCAATTTGCCCGTTTTTGATGACTTACTATGCTGCTACATGGTAAAATGTTGAGAAATATACATATGGCTGCACTGATGGGATAATGAGAGAGAAATTAGGATTCTCCATTGAAATCCTTGGGAAATGTGGTTCAGATTTAAATATTTTCTCTGAGATTATATTTATAGCTGCAGTTTTGTTGTTTTACTTTTCATAATTTGACAAAGAGAGACATTTGGTATAATATTATTTTTTATGTCAGCGACATAAACAACATCTGGACAGTGCCAATCTGATCAGCTTGTTTTTGTTTGGTCTAGATTTGGTGGCTGTTTGTTTGCTTTTCATTGAATCAAATTCTCTGGTTTCTCTTTTTTACATATACATAAAAAGCTTGTTTTATAACTCCGTGTAGTAACTCGAAAGCTTGCAGTGTTGACAGTGAAAGCTGTATTTGTCATCTAAATAAAGCTTTCCATTCACGAGCGGGAACAGGTAGATTTCTTCAAGCCATGGCTGTGATCAGATCAGCCTTGTGTTTCTATGTTGAATGACAGCAGTCTAACGGCTATTTTCATCTCAAGGCTGTGAAGTCGAGAGATTGACGCATGCAACTACAAGCAGATGTGATATTTTCCATTGTAAATGTTTACTGCGAAACACTGGAGCGGGAGAATGTTGCTAAAAGGTTAGTGCGATGATGCAACATGACAATGAGATTTAACAACATGGTTAAAATATAGTTCACCCTAAAATGACAATAGTTAGCATTTACTCATTTTTATGATAATTTATGGATTTTTCCATTATTTTTTCGACTTGAGTTGTTTATTGTAGCAGGTTGGAGAAAAACAACTAGTGAATTTTATGTATTTTTGTTCTTACCTGTTCTAATAAAGAAAGTAAGTCAAATAAGCATGTTTGTAAATTATACTAAATATATAAAAAAAAATGGTAACACTTTATTTTAGTGTCCCTGTTTCCTATTATATGAATTTACTTTAGTATTAAATTATGTTAGATAACCAAAATCTTATTTCAGTTAATATAACAGTTTTTTTTAATTGCCAAAAATAAATGGACCCTTTTCACAAGCCTGTTATGACGGTCATCATAATGTTAAATAAGTTTTTAATATTTTGATTTTCTAAACATCGTATGAACATTTGTATGTCTTTATGAACGTATTATATAATCTTTGTTTCAAATCACAAAAAATGAATTGCCCCTTGTGTGAAGGGTTTCTAATGCAACGTTTATGGGGCTGAGAGTAAATTTGACGTTATTCTCTCTTCTGGCAGCCGTTATCAGTCTCACACAATTTTTGTCCTTTTTCTGAAAGTCTTAATAACACGATCGTGGAGTTTTTCATTTATTATGTGAGCAAATAAGATTGTAAAAAAAGTATTTGTTGTACTCTCCCATTCACTGCGCTCTGAGTTTACCCAGCTATGACGCCCTCTGCTACTGAGAAACCTGGAAATGTGAAAAGGGTCTATAGGTAATATTCACTGAGAATTTGATTTTAAAAAATACTTATTTTCAAATGGGGATGTACTGATATATGCGGAGGATATAAATGTGTAAATAATGTTTATGCCAACTTATAAGCACTTTATTCTACACTGAACATTTGTGCAGGTTTTAGGTGAAGATTTAATTCCTTATTTTAGTTGTTAATTAATATTACTTCAATGTACAGTTAGAATGTAATTTTATCAATGAATTGATTTTGTATTGTATTATTATTTTTCCATCACATAGCAGATTCCATTGTTAATTAAAATGAGAAATATCTGCCACTATTTCCAAGTACATGTGGCATCTAAATTAAGGGTCTTGAAAATTAAAAAATCTCAAAGGTCCAAGTCAGAATTTGTATCAATGTCAAAAGTCCTGGAAACATGGTTATAACAAAACTTGATTATCATAAACATGCGCATACATAAATCAACCATTAAAATAATATATTTAAAAACATTAATAACAAGTGCAAAAGTGGCAAAAAGGGTGAAGTGCATGAAATAGGCATTTTTATTCAATGTTTGACGTAATCTCAGCCGAAACACAAAGATAGGGTTGGTTAGAGTATAGCCCCTCCCCTTTTTTAAAAAACAGCCAAAAGCGTTTGGTTTTTATCACCACTCTGCCGGTGATAGTGGTTGAGCTCAAGTGCATCAAATGAAAAGCAAATGAGAAGCGTCTTGAAGGGGGTGGGGCATGTCAGATACTATAGAGCATTTGATTGGTTATGATTTGATGAGAAACTGTGGTATGAGATGACGTGCAAAATAAACTGTTGCTCCAATTAGGCGGAAGTGACAAACTGCAAGCTTTACATGTTTATATCAGTTTTATATCTTCTAAACCTAAATTTTGTCACTGTTTTGGAGCACACTAGCTTATAGATATCTTAAAAACTAATAATACTGATAGTAACATCTAAAAAACTTTATTTTATTTTCGTGGGACCTTTAAACAAAAAAAAGGAAAACACGTACAAAAAATACACAATTACAATCGGGGGGTAAATAATTAAATAATAATAAATTCATAAAAATAAGTAAATATATAAATATATGTATGAATGAATGAAACGCATCAAAAACCTATACGTTTACAATCACATTATCAAATTACATTTAAACCCTTTAAATTAAATAGATGCAAACTGTGTGTGGCCTTTATCACATCCTCTGTGTGTTTTTTAAATCTCCATGTGCCGGTAATTGTTGACTTGCATTTTCTGAATCATCAAGGATTACACTTTCAGCTAAAAGTCTTCTTTAATGATCTACTGATGAAGAAGGGCCTGAACGCGAGTAAATGTACAGCACATTTTCATTTTTAGCTTTAATAAGGATATCCTTTGTTTTCTGTAAAGTGTGAAACGTTGCCGTGATCTCCATTTTCCTCTCTATGGGTGGTCCAGCATGTTGAAGTCTTCATAAAGGGTTTTTTTCAGCACCCCTGTGAGACGAGTAATGAAGAAGCTTTGCATGATTCATTGAAGTGTTGGAGCCTGTTGAGAAGGACTTTGGGTCATGAAATAGTTCTGTGACCTTCAGTTGAATGTGGCTTCAGTAAAGGAACCTTTTAAAAAGCTTTGGCTAATCGATACAGCTGGAAACTTTACCTGATGTTGTCTGTGCCGTCTATTCATTGACTAATAAAGCCACTATGGCTGCATGATCGTGTAAAAAAAGTAATTTTATAGGTGATTTCTTTACCTTAATGTACAAATGTTGAATGAAAAAAAGTAGTTTATTCAGCTAGTATCTATGAAATCAATCAAAAGTGATAGTAAAGAGATGTTGTAATGTTGCAAAAGTTTTCCCAGAATTGCAAGATGCACACTCAGAATTGCAAAAAAAACCTGAATTATCATATTAAAGTGCCAGGTTGTTGTTATTATTATTATTATTATTATTATTATTATTATTATTATTATTATTATTATTATTAATTATTATAATTATTTATTTATTTGTTACTTAGTTTTGTATTTTTTTTTCAGCCTTTTTTTTAAATGTAAACGTGTTTATTATTTTTTTTTATTTCATTTCATTTTATTTTATTGTGGATAGTTGACTGTAAAAACAGAACAATGTAAGAGATGTTTTTGTCCTAATTTATTTGTTTATTTATTTTAATCCAGTTGCAGTAACAATCTTAACAGCGGCATATAGTTTATTAGTATTGTGCACTACATGTTTGCACACACTGATGTAACTTGCACACAGTTTGTGTCATTAGCACACAACTAATGATGAAGTATTATGCAAACAGCATAGGGAAAATGGCACACTAATGGGGACGGCTTGTTACTTAATAACAATTAAAACCAATGATTGTGATAGTAATGCTTGACTTGTAATGCTTGACTTGCAGCCCCATTATATTTCCTTTTTCCAAGGCAGATTTAGAAGTCATTAAAGAATTAATTTGTGCTCTGGGAAAAGGGGCAAAAACTCTTACATTTTTTAAAATTTCTCCTCATGTTTCTGATCAAAACTTGACAGTTCACAAAGGGAATTTGAAAACATTCAAGAATAATCTGAATATTACATTAGGTCTTTTATTAACTATTTAACATGTTTTTAAAATTGTAGCGAGACGGGCCAAAAAAAATGTAATTAGATCTTCACCTAAAACCTGCACACATTTTCAAGGCAGAATAAAGTGCTTATAAGCTTTGCAGAAACACCGTTTACACATTTATATTCTCAGCATAAATCAGTACATCCCTATTTGAAAATTAATATTTTTATTCATTTTTCAGTGAATAGAGCTAATATATATTTTTGCATTTAAACAAAACCGTTATATCAATTGAAGTACCACACAAATCATTTTTTATAACTCTTTTAAATTGTCATTTTTATACTATTATCCAAATTGTGCGGTTTTTGGTCACTGTCACTTTAAATTTAAATGAGATTGTGCTTCCAGCACTCTTTTCAAAAGACTTTGCATGGCAGCAAATTTAAAACAGGATAAAAGTTATCGCTGTGAAAAAACAAAGATGTTAAAATAAGCGTCTCAGAAGAAGGCAGTCTATGGAAACTACAGTGTTCATTTGTGCATCTTAAAACTCTACATTTATAATTCTTAGTCGCTGAAAAAATTATAATTCTTTTTCAGTGGACTATATCAACACTGCTTTTCAGTCTTACAGTATACAGTATATCTGGTATTGTTAAGAAATACAGAGTGGGTTGTGACATTCATTGTGCTGGTAGGAAAATCTTTAGTTGACACTATCTGACCTGTCTCTTCCTGTGCGTTTATTTGTTGTACTGAGTTCATAGGGAAAAAAGTGAAAGCAGAAGTAGCTGGAATTCGATCTCTTATCATTTTTTCCAAAAACTCTCGCACTTGATTTCTGAACCATTCTGCTTGAATTATTGATTCGCAGAGAAAGCTACTAGAGTTCACTGCAGTATGCGCCAATCCCAAACTGTAGTTTACAATTGTTCTGCTCTCTTCCTAAGCACCCATTTTTTGTTTTGTTTTTTTGACCAAGGGCAAACTACATTTCGGAGTCCAGGAGGGAGAAGAGTTTGGTCCGGAAAGGACTGACAGACTTCGTTTGGTTCACTCAACCTTAATCCTCTAGAAATCTGGTTCTGTTTATTGGTTTACCTGCACACTAAGGTCTGCTTTATGTTCCAGAATACAATTCTAGGGTGTTTTTTTTTTCTATATTTTTGATATTTCAAAGATGTGTTTGTGTTTTCGCGGTTGTCATTTGACTAGAGTGTTTGACAGGCAGAGAGCGATTTATAGACTCTGCGTCCAATCTGACTGATTCCCAGATATGCAGCATCACGTCTTTATGAAACACTTGACAATGTCTTAAAGCTTCAAAGCATCCAAACTGTCATCCTATAAAACAAACCTCTGTTTTTGACAGACAATGATCTAAGCATAAGGATATTTTTATGAGAAATGGCTTTTCTGTGGCAAACCTGCAGTCATTCGATTGAGCTGTACTGAAGTTTCAGCTTCCTCTTTGTTTCTTCAGCTGGTTTTTGTGGAGTTTGTTTTATTTATTCAGGATCTACTTTTAAAGTCCTGGTGAAATTCTGGTAAAAGTTTTTTGGCTTTTATTATGAATATGTCAGCCTTAAGGCTATCTAGAAACTGTCCTGCAATACAATGACAAAATTCACGTTTAAAGAATATATATAAGCATTCAAAAGTTCAGCCTTTCCCTTCTGTCAGTATGGATTGACAGATTTGGTGACATCACTCTTCACTTATAAAGTAAAGATTATATAAAGTACAATTATATAAAGTTTACCCATGAAGTATTTATTTTGCATGATCTTTTTCTGTTTTTCTATTTTACTATTAATAAGCAGCAAATTAGGAGTCTATTGAGAGTAAAGTTAGAGTTAATGGTTTAATAACAAGAATTGAAATTTATTTTCAAAGTTGGTAAAAAAAAAGCCAAATTCAACATCTGAAGTATATTTTTAACAACACATTACAGCAGAAACAGTATTTTTATTGTTTTTTGTTAACTTTTATTTGCATTTTTTACATAAAACAAAACAAAAAATGGATGCACAATTCCAGTATATATTTTATATGTTTATACTGTATATGGTATGGGTTTATGTTCACTTCTGACATGCAATGTAATTGTAATGTACGATGTAATGTTGACTTTACTGTAGTTTCTGGTCCAAGACCGATGGATTGGCATTGCTGTCCTGACACCATTCTTTTGCACTGCTAATTGTGTTTAGTAATTTTAAACATTAATCATATTCTGTGCTTTATTATGTTTATTTAAAGTGTCCAAACATGCTACAAAATATGTCGTACTACCCAGCCATATCCGATTAAGAACTTTAAGTATTTTAACTGGAAATTTATTTAAATACAATAAAATAAATCACTGCCCAGTTTTGTTTTGTTTTTCTGTTCTAGTTTAAGGGATAGTTTAAGAAAAATAAAAGTAATCTATCCTCTTACTTATGAGCCTCTTTGGAACAAAATGAAAGTTAAGTTGGGAACATGGGCTGTCAAAAATAATAATAACAATATATATATTTTTCTAAAACATATTGTGATACATATATGGTATTAGTATACTATATTTGACTTAAAATAACATTGTATAAAAAACAACATTAAAATTAAATGGAAGTTACTTTATATAGTTGAATGCTACTTTTATTATGCTTTTTTAAATTCACTTTTATTATCAATTTAACTGTTCAATTCACAGTGTCTTAACTTACTATGTTTACTCCATCAATGAAAATATTTATAAAAAAGACACAGCTGAATTCTCTAATGTGAGTCATAGCAACACAAAAGTCTTGGTGTTTGTCCCTAGATGCATATGTGCTTTTGAAGGATTCTGTTGAATGAATAAATGATTCATTGACTCACTCATGAAGACATGATGAATTCATAACTGCATAGAGTTCTACTTTTTTTAAATATTTCTGCCGTAAAAAGAAATGGTAAACGAGGAAGATGCTAATATGCTGTTGCAAATTCAGCAAGCCATCATTCCTGAATTAATTTGTGGTTTTAAGGATTCTGTTGAAGGAATGATTTGACTCACTCAAGTCAGGACTGTACTCTCTCTGAATATGAAGAATGTGGCAAGCAGTATGTGGAAAAGTAACATGTCCAAATTTGCAGTATTCATAAACAGCAAGAAACAGTACACTAATAAACCTGCTACTATTCCAGCAAGATTGTATTAATGTATCCAGAAGACAATTTAATATCCCTTGAGGTCACATAGATGGATTTGGGAATGGATTGCAATCCATGCCGTGAACTGGTAACTGATGCAAGTAGATCACATTCCGCTAGTTAAATGGATGGATACATTTATACAATGCAAAATATTACATACTACACTGAAAAAAGTTATACATTGGATTTACAAAATTTTTGTAAGGTAATTGGTTGTTCCCCAGCGGGAGGGGAACTACAATGCTATGTGGAAACTTCCACTATGGGGATTTCATCAGAAAGCCAATCATCTGAAGAGTAATAAAACGGGCCAATGAAATGCCAATGAGTTGGCAGTGTCAGCGCGCACAGCTGGCAGCAATCACAATCAGTCTGTGTATAAGATGCCAGCTCTGCCGTGAAACCATACCTTTTCACTTTCAGAAGCCTTACAAGCACTGAAAGAGTCATTGCTGGTTCCTCCAACTTTGATTGAGAGAGAGAGAGAAAGAGAAAGACTTACTGACTTACTGCAGGCTGTTTCTCCCGGTCCCAGAGCGAGTGACAACGCGAGCAGCGGCGGTCGAGCTGGGTTCATTCTCCCGTCCCTGGGCGTTTCTCTGGTCTGGTTCTGCAAGAGCGGTTTGTATCACAGCACACACACTAAAAGAGCAACACGGTCGAATAACGCGTCTTTTTAAAGATGTCGTTCCGACCGTGCGTTTCTGGATGCGGTGGTTTCCTGTCCCCGGATGATGGACACGAGCACTGTGTGGCATGTCTGGGGGTCCAGCATGTGAATGCGGTGCTCGCGGGCA
>CAIGQW010005871.1:2884184-2899521 GCA_903798125.1 Danio choprae
GAACTTAACAGGCAGCCAGTGTAAGGAGGATAAAATTGGGGTGATATTACCTGCCTATTATTAATATATTGACTATTTGTTAGTACTAATAAAGTACATATTTATTTTGCATGACCTTATTCTAAACTCCTAATTCTACCAAAAACCTAAACACACCTACTAGCAAATTAGGAGTTTATTGAGCAATAGTCATATTTAATGGCAATAGTTAATGGTTTGTTAATAGTGAGATTTGACAGGTGTTTTTTTGTTATTATCAGCCTGCACACAATTCCCAGTGCTGGGTTAGGACTGGAAGGGCATCCACTGCATAAAAAATATGCCAGAGTAATTGGCAGTTCATTCCACTGTGGCGACCCCTGATAAATCAGGGACTGAGCCTAAGAATAGTGAGCAAGGGAGCCTGCACACGCTGTTATGATTAGGTTTTCCACTTCTTCTGAGGCAAATCTGAACAGTGTGGCTTCATATCTCTCTCCACCTTTGGCTGATTTCTGTTGGTATCACCTTGCACACCCTATCATGATGATGTTTTGTACACGTTCATTCACCAGAGACCAAAAACAGAGCAAGCGTTCCGGTCTGTGCTTTACTAATTCCTCTATGTTTCATTGAAAAGCATCCATCAGCGCATGTCTCCCCATACCTACCGTAACAGATAAGCTCGATAAGGCCCATTTATCAAGCCATACTCTATTTAAGGAAAGAGAGAGTGTCGATCAATACCAGGCTCCCACTGGGGTTCATTCTACATGGTGGGTTGTACTGTCAGCGAATCATTATGCAACAGTAATCTCCCCAACTTGAGAAAAGAGCCGTCCGTGTCCTCCTGAGAAAAGCCATACTGATGATGAGATGAATTTTCGATCAGTGCCAGGTTTCAATGAGGGGGCTGCCATTGCTTTTCCAGGAGGAAAGCAGTGCTCTCCCAATTTAGGTTGGTCTGATGAGCTCTTTTTCCTGGCTATCGAGTCAGGCTCTCCCTCGGGACAAGAGGGCAGAAGAGGCAGACAGGCGTTTTGAGATGGACAGTGTCATGAACAGCCATTCTGGCTCTGAACACTTGGCTGTGATCCTCCTGACAGGAAAATGAAGCTGTCATTCATGGTGCTGTTGCGTCGAGCCAAGATCCCGGCATTTACATGTGGCGGTAGGGCTTTTCTGCTCACATGAAAGACTGGGAAAAAGACGTCACTCTCTTTTACATCACTTAGATAAAATGGGGCGAGGCACGAGGGGACTTTAGAGGTGACAGGACTGATAAAGATGGAGGGGCGCGTCCTTTGAAGTGACAGAGAAGTGCGAATGCGAAAAGGATGGTGTAATGTGGGTTCTGGGCAAGAAGTAGATGCGATGGAAATGAGATTTGTGTCTTGCCGATCGATTTTTTTTTTTTTTTTTTCTGGGAGGGATTGAAATATTTGTGCCAGGATTCTGTTGTTTGGGGGAGAAAAGAAAGAATGAGAAGGGAGAGAGAAAGTGTTAGAAATGCTGGCACCGAAATAGAATTTGAAGTTTCATTTATAAAATGGCTCTCAAGGCGCATCAGGCTCATCGGGGAGCCATACGCATGCAAATGCATTGTGAGTCTAGCAAACGAGACCAATTCTTTTTGTGTTTTCCCTAAACAGCTGCTTTTGTTGTTGTTGTTGTTAAGTTTCTTGGTTTCATATGTCACAAAAAAAAAAAACAAGTCAACCTCCAGGTTATCGTTATGAAGCAAGTGATTTCAGATATTCACACTGGGATTTTATCAAGGTGAATATCAAGTATAGACTGTACAGAGTTTATATAGCGCTCGATGTCATACTTTTTTTCACCAGTCAATGTTTATTTGGGTAAGATATATTTTTTAAATATTTAGCATATATGTACATACCATAAAGTCTTGGATTCAAAAATAACAGTAAAATCATAAAAATAATATACAGTCTAAAAAAAACAAGTAAACATCTAGGGTCAGTTAATATTATTATTATTATTATTATTATTATTATTTTTTTTTTTTTTTATTAGTAGTATTTTGTAACAATTTATACATTTATTCTTTAAATAAACAGTAAACTGGTCTAGGGTGAAATTATTTCAAACAAATATTAAATTCTGTTAGATTTAAATTAAATTTAAAATATTAAATTCTGTCTGTTAATTAAAGAATTTTGACTATAAATTATGGATTCTACAGGCCAAATGAATTGTCCAACCCAGAGTCCTGATATAAACCTGACAAAAAATCTCTAAAAAAAATCCTTGGCGAAGATCAAATGTTCTTTTAATTTGGATCTCCACTCTTTGTGCATTTATAGCTGCTGAGCTGAGCCAACTGTCACAACTAGCAGCTTTATGCACAGACACATAGTGAATTCCAGAGAGAATTCCAGAATTACCAGTCTTGTTTACATCTGTTTAATGATCACTGGGCTTGGGTTACAAATGGATGAACAACTCAGTTTCAGAACCCAGCAGGAGTCCAAAAAAAGAGCTCCATCTCCCTGTTAAATTAGCCTGGGCCAGCGGCTGTGTTTCCAGCCAAGAGTGAATGGAGTGATTGATTGAGCCTGGTGTGAGCAGAGGTGAGGGGAAACCGGAAGCAGTCCATGCAAATAACACTGCTCAAGCCAACTCTACCAGCCCTAGAGTTTAATGAAGCATAGATTTTCACCACAGACTCCCAGAAGGCCAGGTGAGGCTTGCACATGTATGTTTTTGGCCATGTTTGTTATGCACCTGCACCCCATAGGCACTTCACAAATACCTGCTGCATGGCAGGTGTCAGAGACCACTCACCATCTGTTATAATGTCTGTCCATCACCACTAGGATTGTTTTTTTTTTTTCCTGTTTGTTAATTTTTCTTGTCGTTCAAACTGGTTGTCTGTGTCCGACTGCTGCTTGGCATCTCTTCAGTCATTCTGGGAGTTTGGCTTCATGCCTGTAGGCACCATGTGTGGGTCTCCTGTATCTATCAGGCCTGTCGGCTGGAGCTGAAATGCACAGGTCTTTATTTTAGGCTTTGTGGTGAAGCAGGAGTAAGAGTCGTTCGTACTAATTAAGTGTGGTAGAGATAAAAGTTCTTGAACTGATGGACTGTGCTGGAGATGTGGCTGTGTTTTGTTGTTGCTAGTTTTTTGATGTGTTTAAAGGATCGTGTTAATTTAGTCTTATACATTTTTGACACACTGAACTATTTTTATTCTCTTTTTAGTATTTCAATCATTTATAGCTATTTTTCTAATATTGTTTCTACAGTATGTGTGTACAATATGTAAATTATTATTTTTTATTTATAATTTTTTTTCTTTTTGTTGTTGTTGTTGTTGTTTTGTTTTGTTTTGTTTTTTATCAGTTCAATTTAGTCTAATAAGAAAGGGCATATAATTAGTCGAAAGTAAAATAATTAATAAATAAAAAACATTTTGGGTCAATAATTGAAATATATTTACAAAATAGTGTCAAACATTGACACAAACTTTAAACATTTTCGTTTTTTGTTTCTTTTTCTACACTTCAAGCTACAGAATAGAATATAGCACACTGGTTCTCTGGTGGTTTTGTACACACATCGTTTGATACACACATTGATTGTACACACTTTTAAAACCTTTTGGAATTATTTTTGCTCTTTATTTATTTATAATAATGTGATATTGATGATGTGTGCTGTGTGTGCAGTTGATGTGAGTGTGCTGTGAGCACAGCATAACAGCTGACAGGTGGTGAAAGTTTATTTTCCAGTGGTGAGAGACATTTTATTTTGTAACAAATAAAAAAATGCTTGTTACTTTTTTGCGTTATTTAAAATGAACTTGACTTGTTTGATTTTTATGTTAAAAGTATTTTACACTCAGTGTAGGCCTATTTGTATTTGTACCTGGCAAGCCAACACAGTCACACTCATTGTCTTTGAATAACTGTATTAGATGTATGATGATGGTACTTGTAAAACTTCTCCATCATGTTTTCATTGCTCTGGAACATGTATGTATGTATGAGCTCAGTGAAATGTTCTTTGATCAGGTATTACTGCTCAGTGATTGCTTAAAGCCAATGCTGCTGCCACTCACAAAAAAAAAAGATGAAATATTTTTATCTCAGGTGGCACCTGTCGAGAAGTGCCATCATTTAAAGTAACATGACTTTAAATGGATGAGCCCCACTTGCATGCTGCTGCTTTACACATTTCCCCCCATAATGAACCAGAGCATCATGTCTAAAATGGCCTTTAGGAGAACATGTGTTTCTCATGCACATGAACTGCATCTTTCAGAAGCAACAACAAGTCATGCATCACAAACGCACCCCACAACCACTCAAAATCCTTCCGTGACCCATTTTTGAGTCCCGAACCAGTAGTTGAAAAAAACTGATATAGCATGTTTTGTTCTTTTTAGAAGGCGCAGCTTTAGAGATTATGAATATTCTGTTTTAGAGCCTGTTTAATGCTTGTTCGTTGTTGATATCTTTCAGTTTCAACGTGAGCTTTTTTAATTTTCTAAAATCCTTTTCTCCACAAGGACAGATTTACTCTGCCACACCAGTGCACATTCTTTTTTAATGGAAAGAGATGTAGATGTAGTCACACATTAAGCATTTGCATGTAGCTCTATCACAAAGCACATTTTACATGTATTTCCCCTGGAGCCGCCTTCAGGAACAGAACTTGTTTTAAGTAATTATGCTCCTGCGTATACAGTGACAGCAACCAGCAGAGTGTCGTCTGGTGAAATACAGTTTCAACTTTAATAGATTGTGAAGATCCAGTCATTTTCAAACAGATTAAGCATTTATCCATGACTCTTCTCTCTAAAGGTTAATGAAGCAAATTAGAAAAGTATTGTTTTGCTTTGATAGACAGCGTGTGTGTGTGTGTGTGTGCATGTGTGTGTGTGTGCATGCCTTGTGTTGCTTACATTGTGGGGTCCAAATATATAGCAATTCCAGTCAAGTTTGACCTTGTGGGGACATTTTTTTACTGTTAAATCACACAGAATGAAGTATTTTGAAAATGCAGATTGTTTCGAGTGTTAATTAAAACATTCGACTGATGTTGTGAAGGGTAGTAATTGTAGTGAAGTATAAACTCATACATATACAAAACTGTCTCGCACATGTGCTACTGTAGGACATTGCACAGACCAATTTCGTGGGGAGAATTTTTTACCAGAATATCCCAAACATAAATATATAGTCCATCCCTGGTGTGCTTGTTTGATTTGTTCTCTGCCTGCATACATATATGCATGCATACGTGTGTGTGTATGCTTCTAGTCCACTTGCCAACTCTACACTGTGTTTGGATTGTTTGCGCTTCCTTCTGTGAATGCAGATGTGGGCATTTGCACGCATATCAGCGCGTGAGAATGGCAGTCCAGCAGCCCCTAGAGCATCATGCTCTCCCACATGAGCCAAGTGTTAATCCTTTTGAGCGTGTTGTGTCTTTACACACACTGGGAATTAACTCGTATCTGTGGGCTAGACCGTAAAGTACTCTTCAGATCTCAAGCACTGTAATTACTGCTGTCTGCATGTTATAAGCAGCCGTCAAAACAGCTGTTGGCAGATTCGGTGCTGTGGTTGATTTGGTGGATGTGGTAGTGTTTGAATAAATGGTGGTGGATAAGGTAATGGGTTTGGTTCTTGTAGAACTTTTAAAACTAGCTTTGGATAAAAGCATATGTTGAATGTTTTAGTGTATGTGCAGTATATTTGTTAAAGAAAGTGCTCATCTATGTTCAGACGGCTGGACGTACAGACAGATTGGATGGATGGATGGATGGATGGATGGACAGACATATAAAATGGATTGATGGATTAACATGATAAAATGGATGGATGGATAAAGAGATGGAAAGACAGATGATAAAATGATAGAGGATGGATGGATGGATGGATGGATGGATGGATGGATGGGTGGGTGGATGGATGGACAGATGACAGAATGAAAGATGGATGAATAAACCTGCATATACTATTATGGATGGATGGATAGACAGACATATGATAAATTGGATGGATGGATGACAAAATGCTAGATGGATAAATGAATGTAGAAGTTGGATGGATGGATGGATAGTTGATTGGATGAAGAATTGATAGGTAGATTTTGTTTTTATTTCATAGCTGATATGCTAAAATGAACACATGATGTATTTGAATAATTGGATCTCTTCTCTCTGTGTTTACAGATGGGACACCCTACACATGGTGGGTCGGTCGCGGTAATGAGAAGCACTTCTACTGGGGCGGCTCTGCTCCTGGCATTCAGAAGTGTGCTTGTGGCATCGAGCGCAACTGCAGCGACTCCAAATACTACTGCAACTGCGATGCGGACCAGAAGCAGTGGTGAGCCGACACTTTATTTAACTAGCAATATGCTGTTTCCATGACGATTGCCAAAGCCGGCTGCTAATTATAAGCTTTGGACTAAGTTGCTATTTGCGAGATACTGACCTTCTTAGCCCAGCTATCAAACTTATGAAAGACAAGCATGTCATGTTCCCATCTGCCTTATTGTCTCTCTGTATTCATTAACTAGCAGTGTCTGCTGCATGAGGCGGTTATCTCGACCTCACCGCTTGTGCAAATGACAAACAGATTGGGCTGATGAAGAAGTTTGAATGAAGCCGAACTCTGATTTCCATCAACAAAAGCTGTGGCTGGTGTGTTTGGTGGCTTCATTACTAAAGAAAGAGCTGTGGGCGATATTGCAGAGGAAGGGTCATCCGTCAGGCCTCTTAGAACGGTCTGGGTTTGTGCTGCTTTGACACACATTCATTTACATCCTTCCTAATGGGTCTTTATAAGGCAGCTGTTAATGTCAGTCAGCTGTTAAAGAACCGAGACAAAAACAATCCAGCTTAATGCAATACATTCAGTCCTAGATGTGCAAAGTGAAGAGGAGAGAAAGTCTTTTAGTATTTCCATTCCCATAGTGCTTCCCAACATTTTTGTTTATTATTTGCTCACCCTTCATTTGGTCAAAACCTGTTTGAGTTTCTTTCTCCTATTGAACATAAATGAAGATATTTAGAAAAAAAAAATTCTGGTTGCTGTGACCCCATTGACTTCCATAGTATTTTTTTTCCTACTATGAAAGTTAATGGGTGCCAGCAACCAGCATTCTTCAAAATACCTTTTTTCTGTTAGCACAACAAAGAAATCATAAAGGTTTAAAATGATGTAGGAATAAATTATGAGGTCATTTTCACATTCACACAACTGCATATGTGTTATTTTATTTTCATTTTAATATATTGTGAACATGAATAAATTTAACAATATTATGTGCACAATTTACCTATTAGGTATTTTGTGTTTTGGGATATTGTGTGTTTGACTTAATATTTGAAGTATATTGTGTGCACATTTTATGTTAGTTGGTACAATTTAATTGCATTATGCCCACAATTTAATGTTTTGCAACCACATTTTAATCATATTATGCACCCACATGACTTTACCAATACATTTTCTAATGTTCAGATACATTATGCATGTAATTTACTAATTTGTTTCCTCATTCCAACACTGAATAAGCCACGGTTGATTAAAAACTCTATTGCCTCAATTTTGAGTAATGGGGTCTCACAAAACTTACATATAGAATTTTCTTGAACTTGGTGCATTTGTAGTATGTACTTGAACTATTGAGTAACGGGCTCTCTAATGAGGTCTCCCAAAACACACTTGTTTAAGTTTAATGAACACAATAAGTGAACTCATTTTGCTCACTGAAACCAACTGCCTCCAATTGGCCAACTGCTGTATGAGTTTATGAAGTAAAATGCTATATATGCTTTTAGGCATATTTATAATGATAACTTATTTTAGTGAATTAGAAAATTTCTGTGTTTAACCCAAATGTCTAAGCTCACAGCAGCACACGTACATGTAAAGCTAGAATTAACACAGACAGATTCTTACTGCATCAGCAACTAAACAGCTACTGTCTTTAAATAAAGAAACATGCAAAATAGCATCAGAGTTTCTTTGCTCATCTTTGACTCAAACACTGGCTCTATTCTCCTCCACAAGAGTGACACACAAACGCGACAGAAGAAATTCGACAGTTTTTTTACAGTCTACTTCCGTAGTTTAAATTAACATTATATTACTGTTAAAATGATCTTTTACACTATGTTTTTACATCACACCTTTAACCCTTTAAACCCCACAGCAACATCCTCAGTTTTAATTGACCACTTCCAAGTGTCCACACTGCTAAGTGTTCAAGAAACATGGAGCAAAGCTGAAGTAAATGAATTAATAAAATGACTAATTAAATGATAATTGAGGATTAGTGATGAACAAATAAAGAAATAGTGAAGAAAAAAACAAGAATGGAACATAAAGTAACAAAAGACTACAACTTCAGTCACAGCTTTGTAATGAAATAACCTGAAGTACAACAAATGATTAAATCGCTAAAAATATGATGATTAAACAGCTCTACAAACAGCATCACCAGCTACACTTATTACTAAAATGCTTATTTTTGTATAACATCTACTAAAGTTCTTCTTGAGCTAAAGATTAACATTTTACGTCTCCATCACGGAGAATAGAGTTTGCTTAAGTTGGGCTCTTAAACCTGACATTTATTAACAATAAGTTATTTTGGCTGCTGCAATTTTTAAGAACTTTGTTTAAAAAGCTCTTTTGATGCAGCAAGCAAACCAAAAAACAAAATAAGATCTGGTGATGTTAATATTGTTTTTAATGAGGCAGAACCTGTTCTAATATAATATAATTCACTGCTGTTATCCAATGTTTAATCTATTGTTAAACGTTACATAACATGCTTTTATGTGCCACTGAGTTCTGGAAGTTTTTAAGAATATCTTGGACAAAAACAACTTGCTCTATGGTGTAAGTTAGACCCAAAGAGACATCAAGAATCAGCGTATGAACCTCAACAACGGTGACAAGTAACACAATTAACAGTTTAACTCACAAACATCACAAACTGGCTACTAAAAGTCTCAACATAAACAACAGCAGAATCAAAAGCGAATAAATAAAACTGTAAGACCATTATATTACATAATTTAGTCATGCCGCAATGCATGCTGGGATTTTTGTACTGTGCCACACCCAGTATGCATTGCAACATGAAACATTTTAATTGTCATCATTGTTGAGGTACAAGGTCTGATTCATGAGGTCTGAGTGTGACTTTGTCACAACTGAACTGTTTTTGTATGATATATTTTTAACTCTGTAAAGGAATTAGTTATCTTTCCTGTTTCTTTTTCTCATTAATAAAAAGAAATAGCTGCAACTAAGCATAAAAAATAGTATCAGGCCAGTCATTCAGACATTTAAAAAACATTTACCAGAGCAAAACTAGATTTGTCTAACTATTGACTTTCCAGCTTTTTTCTTTTTTTTTTTTTGCTATAACAAAAATGTTTTAAAAACTCTGACTTACAGCAGCTGGAGAAAAACTAAATTCAAGGGTGAAAAACCCCATTAAACCAGTCCCTCGCTCCATTATGGTAACACAAAAAAAAAACAGCTAAACTTCTGTTAATTCTCAATAAAAATGGTATAGAAGTCAAATTGGTCAGTAATAAGTGAATCCGCTGATGCTGTTTGTGGAGTTGTTTAATGATCCTCTGCTGAGACTGAAGGTATTTTATTTTAGTTGATTTTATTTAATGCTGTAACTAAAGTCACTGTTTGTGTTTATTGTTTCTCTTTCCTTCAGTTATCATTAACAGCAGAAGTTCGTCAGTGTCTGAATTCACTCATTTGTGTTCATTAACTCTGTCAAGTGAACTATAGCGAACTAGTGTACATAATAGTGAACATAATAGTTTTGAGTTTGTTACAATTACAAGTATTAATCATGATGAAGAGGTCCAAACACTTGAAATCTTGAGTTTATGGTTTTTAAAGGTGAATAAGTTATCCTAACAAATATTAAAGTTATGGTGCCAAAATGCAATAGTTTAAGTAATGTCTATTATGTGCATCCATAATCAACAGCAATTTAAAACAAAAGCAAGCAAAAATATTGTACCTGTGTTTACATAATAATATGTGAGATTTTAATAATATATATTTTTAAAAATGTCTCGTGGTTTACTCTCAGAAATCAGGTTACCTAAAGTTAACTAACTAGTCCATACAAAGCAGTCCTACTAGTAAATCATTCACACAGATTTATAAAAATGCATTGTTTTGCCCAATTTCTGTTTGTGCTATACATTTTTATGTATATCAGAGTATTGCACAGTTAGCATATCAACATGCTAACATCAGACCCGCAAAATCAGTAGAAAGTTGCATGCAAAGCACTATTACGGTGGTTTTCCAAATTGCTCGCTTATTAGGGTTTATAACAGGTCACAGCCTCAAAGGGACATTCACACAAAATGCACTTTTGCATACCAGGTTGTTTTCCATTGTTTTTTTATATATATATACTGACACTCGAGGAATATGTTAGACCAATGCAGTGTAAAAATGTGGTCTTTTTCATTCCACTGCCCTTCATCCCACATTTTTAAATGCAAAAATGTGTTTTGTGTGAATGGGCACTTTGATGGCAACTCACTATATATTGGAGCAGCTGTAGAACTGTGCGCGCTCCACAGGAAGTGTATTGGATGGATTGGTGGAAAGTAATAACCAAACAGACTTTATGTGCCGCTGGGTAACTGTGTTTGTATAATGTACATTGCATTTGTTTGCACTGGTTTCATTATGCTAAGAGCTTTGAAATCATTTTTGTAATGCTATATCCTTAAGGTAAACATAGCCTCAGTCCGTGAGTGGGGTCATATTAGCATGCATGTTTTCCTGCTGGATTTGCTACTTGTGAATATTTAGACTGTTGGAACGTGAGGGTTTTGCCTCTCGTGTTTGCTGGTTTAGCTGAACACACAGTAATATGTGTTAATGGCCCATGCACAGATGGACAGTGGGTTATTGCGCTGCTCTCACCACTTGTCGTAAACCCCAAGCAAACCAAACCACCATGCATAATGGATACAAATTAGGACATTGGATTTCAAAGCAGCACGCTTCATTCCCAACCAGATTATTGTTGTTTTCCACAGGTCTGCTATCCATAATTGTATTTTTCAAATGACTTTTACTGTTACAAAATGTATGCATTATTAAATAATGCTACATGTACCTGAGAGGTCTATGTGTTCAGTATTGTTTATTCATTTTGCAAAGTGTGTGAAGTGAGTGTTTCTACTGATTAAACAAATTGTATTGCTAATTAAAGAGCTAGTCATCAGTGTCAGAAGGCTGCTTTTGAGGGAAAACAAACATTTCGCTTATTAGTGCATTAATGAGTTTATGAGATCTCACCAAGAAGGAGAGCTAAAACTCTTAAAGTGATAGTTAACACAAAAATGGACCACAATACGAAAATTTAAAGGTGCCATAGAAGGAAAATTTAGATATACCTAGGCAGGGCTGAATAATAAGAATGCATGAAAATGACATAGCGTGAGCCTCAAACTACTTTGTTTCCTCGTTCTCAGGTAAATCCCGGAGAAAACACAGACTATTACATTACACATTAAATTACACATATATGTACGCCCCAGGCTGCAATGCTTCCTAGTGAGATTACAACAATGATACATTTTTCCCTAATTTTTTATGTTTTACTAAGCTTATATTTAGGGTTGGGTATCGTTTGGGGTTATTTCGATAGCGGTACTAAAGCGATACTTTTAAAATGGTACTGGTGCCAAAACGGTTCCTGAACCAATACTTTTGAGCCACAAAATTATGGTGGATGACTCTAGAAAAGTCTAGAGTCATCCACAAAAACATTTGACCAAACAAATTTGACAAAAAAAAAAAAATCATTTGATCATTTGTTTGTTAGCATGAATTTAAGATTTGCATTATGCAATTAACATTACGTTAGCTTACTAGTAACCTGTGGAAAGGCTGTCATCAAAATTAGTGAACACTTTTTACTTGGGTTTGGGCTTGTGACTACGTTTACATGGACATCAGTAATCTTATGATTTGCCTTAATCTGAACAAGACAATAATATGATTAAGGTGTTTACATGAGTTGCTTTTTGAAGGTTCCTTTTATGATCCTGTTTTGCATGTTATAGATTGATTAATGTCATTGTGCCACTGAAATATCCACGTTTCCTCTGGAGTTTCATGTAATTTCGGGTGTTTAATTTTAAATTTTTCAACTTTAACTGCAGTTCGGTAGTTTCACTTTCATTCAGCAGCATATTGTTCATGCCCCGTGGCAAACTGAGGTATTGGATGAGAATATAAAGTAAGGACTGGTGGAAGAGTGTTGTTTTAATGGAATTTAATACCGCACACCAAATGGAAAGAAAAAACCTCTGCATTTTGTGACGCGGGTGTCTGTGGTCCTTTAAGGTAATCAAAAATTGCTGTTTACATGATAGACTCTTGATCAGAGTATTGTCTTAATCATAATAAAATTGCAGTATTGGTGTACAAAAACTTACTCAAGAGGCATACGTTCTGTTTAAATGTATCTTTTGTCAGTTTAATGTGTATATTGTTGAATTTACCACAAGTTTATAATAAAGCAAGTAACATGTAGGTCTCCGATGAAAAGTGTTTAAAAAAGACATAAAAGCCTCACAGAATGAACCCGTGTGATATCTGCCAGACTGTATATTCCAAGTATGTGCCTGAAGTCATATAATTTATTTGGAAAGCCATGGATATTGCCTTTAAATTGAATAGTAAATTCTTTTGAATAATTGGTAAAGGAGTCACTCACTGTGTTTGCTGGTTAACAGGTGAGCTTTGAACAGGTGAACAAGGGGATATTATCTGGAAGTATTTGAAATCTTCTGACACTTCCAGCATTTCCTCTTAGGGTAAATTTGATCGCAACAGCCATTAATCGTCAATCTCAAAACAATGATCAAAGACAACAGATTTTAGCCTGGGGTTATAGGGATCTTTTAGGATTCCCCAAATTTGTGTCAAACATTCAAATCATGGCTGAAAAAGGTCATGTATGTGTGGCATTTGTAAATGAATATTACAATGTGACGTAAACGTTTTCCAAATTCAGATAGGGAGCAATAAAGAAGGAGGAAGTATAGGGATCAATGAATACTATGTAGGGATCTAATGTTTACGTTGTGTTCAATAAAAACATAATATTTGTGTAGTATTAGTTTAAGCAGAACTGTGTTTTTTTTTTGTGTGACTTAGACACTTTTTTGTGACTTTGTGTGACATTTCTGTGGAGTTTATGTCGAAATCCAAGTAATCCCAAAGGGTTCACATAATTTTTCTTGCAACTGTATATACTTTAAAATAAACATAACTGAACATTGAAAAAAACTGAACTCGCTAAAATGAATCATGACTTATATAATTAACCTGTTAAACAACAGTCTGAGTCAAGATCTTTCATTAGATAATTACAATTTTGTTTTATTTTACACCAAACCACAAAATTATTGTCTTAAGTTGCACAGATATACAGTAGGAATAGCCAATAATACATTGTATGAGTCAAACTTACTACTTTTTCTTTTACTTCTTTTTCTTTTCTTCTTGAAAAAATCATTAAAATATTAAGTAAATATCATGTTTCCTGAGGACATTTTGTAAAATCCCTAGTGTATATATCAAAATGTAATTTTCTGTTAGAAATATGCATTGCTAAGAACTTAATTTGGATAACTATAAAGGCGAACTTCTCATTTATTCATTAATTTTTTTTTCGGCTTAGTCCCTTTATTAATCTGGGGTCGCCACAGCAGAATGAACTGCCAACTTATCCAGCATATGTTTTACGCAGCGGATGCCCTTCCAGCTGCAACCCATCACTGGGAAATATCCATTCACACACATACACTACAGACAATTTAGCTTACCCAATTCACCTATACCGCATGTCTTTGGAATTGTGGGGGAAACCGGAGCACCCGGAGGAAACCCATGCAAACATGGGGAAAACATGCAAACTCAACACAGAAATGCTAACTGACCCAGCTGGGGCTCGAACCAGCGACCTTCTTGCTGTGAGGCGATTGTGCTACCCACTGTGCCACCGTGCTGCCCTGGCGAACTTCTCAATATTTACATTTTTTTTTTACCTTCAGATTTAACATATTTGCGTTCCAGCCAAATATTTTCTTATGCTAACAAGCGATATATAAATGGAAAGCTTATTTATTCTCAATATTTAAAAAAAAAAGACTCTCATGACTGCTTTTGTTATCCATGGTCACATATTGCATGTGTCGTTAGCGTAAGCACAGTCAAACACACAGCCACTTTCAAAGTCTGTGCAAAAACACAGGAGCTCAACACTAGCTTGCACACTACAATGACTGATGATCTATTATCTGCTCTTTCCTCTCCAGAAGTTGCAAGTGACCAAAATATTTTTTTAAATGGAGTGGCAAATAAAATTTCACCGCCTAAGGCAAGCACTCATAAACACAAGTGTTAATATGTTGCTGTTCTTACTTTGTATTGTTTCCTTTCTGAGCGTGAAGCAACAGCTCAGTTCAGTGTTGACACTTTGTGAATAAACTAAACAGTGCTAAAACACTTAAAGGCATAAGTGTGAACTGTGCATGCAATTTACTGTAAACTGGACTCTACATTTAAATGCACATGGACCTACACATGCAAGTAAAACATGAAGTGGCTTTATTGTGAGCAGAAAAGAAAACATGAGTTCTTGTTGTTTTTACTTCACAAATAATTAAAAATTGCTTTGTCTGGTAGGAGGGAGGATTCCGGGCTGCTGGTGTATAAAGACCATTTACCGGTCAGTCAAGTGGCTGTCGGGGACACAAATCGACCCGGTTCGGAGGCCAAGCTGACCGTAGGACCTCTGCGTTGCCATGGAGACGGTGAGTCTGTTTCTTTCCTTAAATAATATCCTGCTTTGGCTCACAAAAATGCTCATGTGGATTATTGCATGAGCATAAATGACTACTTAGGTAGTCAATGGTTCATTCAAATTTATTTTTCCTTCAAATGTGTGCTGATTGTTCCCTAAAGCAAGTCTAAATGAAGCTTTACATGGTGGCCTTCTGCTGTTGAAAATTGATGTAATCTATTGCCAAAGGGCTTGTTTTAATGGCATCTTCATTAAATAGATGTTTGGCACTTTTCAAGGTCAGCCTATTGTCTGTAGACATTGGAAAAGGATGCCTCCAGCATAACTATACCGATGCTGTTATCACCAATCAAACTTTTCAGTCATCGTTACATCCCACAGAGGTCTCCTGCCACTCATTTTTTAAATTGGTGTCAATAGCCTGCTTTTCTTTATTTAAAAAAAAAAATTATATATGAGCTCTGTTGGACCTGACGCTGATTGAAACGTT
>CAIGQW010005871.1:2912598-2925316 GCA_903798125.1 Danio choprae
TCTCCTTCTCCGTCTCGTTCTGTCACCATCCGCCACTACGGCGTTACAAGTATGCTGATAGCTATTTATTATTATTATTATTATTATTATTATTATTATTATTATTATTATTATTATTATTATTATTATTATTATTATTCTGTTCACCTGCACTGTCTTACCTTAGGAACTTACATTCATACTACTGTATGTCAGAACATTCTATAGCTCCTTACCAGCTGAACTGGAAATAAAAGAAGAGGTAGACATTATTCTAGCCCAAAATGACCTCACACGTCCCTGGATCCTGTCAAAGGAGCTTTGTCAGATGCTGTTGAAAACCACTCCACAGAAACACAGCACCATTCACATTGTTTGCTTGCTTCTCCTCTAGCTCGACCCTTTAGGTAAGCGAGGAGAAGTGGTGATCTGGGCTCACCGTGGAGAGTCTGTTTTGATGGGTAAAAACTTCAGATTTTGCTGCGTTTACACTCCAGCTGTACCAGCTCATAGACCACAGCTTTGCACCAGTCTTAGGTTAGGGCCTTATTCACAAGATACTCCATTGCCTCCGGTTGTTTTAGCATTTTTGGATTGTCGAAAAGATTTTTTTTCTCTTCCCTGAGATGCTTATGGGAAAAAAAAAATCATAGTTTTACTCTATATATTTAGTTGAAAGGCATATGGAAAGTTGTTTACATCTGACAACCATGTACAGTACACTTCACGGTTTAAAGGTCAATGTTTAGATGGAAGACATTTGTACACTTAGAAATAATACTATTTCTACATGTTTATACCAGGATCCATACTGGTACTTAGATTAGTAGCTAAAGTGTACATATTACTTAAAAAAATACTGCCTCAATGACGTGTTGTACTGTTATTTCTGATAATAGCGGTACAACCGTTATCATCACTACCTTACATTTCAAATGTTTAATATTTATTAATAAAGTTAAAATAGTCAACATTAGTTTTAATGATATTTACTTTACATATACTTAATAACACTTAAGTAAATCACAAGTAAATCAATATTTATTTTCAACACCAATCTTTTATGCAACTTGCATATCTGAATGTACTTTCAAGGCAGTTCGCTGTTTTCCACTGAAATAAAAATATAAAAAGAAGGACAAAAGAACAACAAATGATCAGAGAAATGAAACAAAAAATCACTTCATGAAACTGTGAAAACAGTATTGTTGTTTAAATTGGTTAGTTTTTATATTAATTTTTTGAGGCCCATGTCTCTTAATGCTCTGACACATTTCAAAAAAGGACTAACCTGAACTGCAGTGCTAAAGAAGTAAAACTTTATACAAATAAATTATTTGTAAATAATTACACTAATAGTAAAATAATAATAAAAGACTTAAAATTTTAAATAATGTTATGCTAGGTTCATTATTATTAGACATTTTTGTAGACCTTATATGGTATTTCTTTCCTATAAATAATTATTAAATTAATAACATATTTTTGGTTCAAACTCTTGTTTTTATACAACAAAGATGTGTTTTTACTAGAGAATTATAACTTAAACATTAGAGATTCAATACAAAACATGTCGTGGTGACGTCATCAACTCACGTCACGCGCGTGCACATGGCACAACAGCCAAATTCATAGATTATTATGCCAGAATGTTTAGTTCCTAGCCATATCAGCCTAAAATAATCAGCTTTTAATTGTTCAGTTGGTTTTAGTACACGATAAAACCAAGAGTCAAGCTTTAAATAGGAAAATAATAAAACCCTGGTAATTTTTGAGTGAGATGTTAATGTATAAGCCAATTCAATGATTTATGTAAAGCTAAGCTAAATGCTCCCACCAAATCGGAACAGACTGAAAAAAATGGAAACGTTACAACTAGGTTAAACAGTTTAACTCTAGGTAAGTTGTAAAAGAGCTTATTAGAAAAATATAAAAGTTAAAGAAACGTACGTCCCCTCAAGAAACAACGACCGAATAGGGCTAAGGACATCATTTAAAAAATAAAGTCTATAACGTTAGATATTTGAGAATAACATTAGATTGCCAAATTTGACCAATTTAAAATGGCTTATAATCTTCCTTCATCAGTGCTTCACTGTTGTTCAGAGGGCGCATGAGGACATTAAACTAATGAAAGAAATTATCCCGAAATAGAAACTAAATACGTCTATAATCTCCCATATAGTTTAGAATGATCTAGAACTTGCCTACATTACATATATAATTTATTATTATTAATATAATAATAATTATTATTATTAGTAGTAGTAGTAGTAGTAGTAGTAGTAGTAGTAGTACTATTAGTATTATTATTGAGAAATTACTCATATTTAGCATATACAAAATATTCATAATCACCATCATATGTACATAAATGTGATATGAAATACTTAACATTTTATTTAAAAAAGGTTGGGCTGTTATCATAATTGTACAAAAGCAAAACAGACAAAAAACAAAACAAAACAAAAAATAATAATTCTAAATGCTGTCTAATTTTGCCCATATGTGGCCCATTTGGGACCCAGAAATATAGTGTGGGGGTTGCCTTACTGGGGCCCACAACCTTATTCAAGCTGGAGCCCATATTCAGCCCAAATAAAAAGCCCACTCTGAGCCCATGCCCGGTTGACAGCCACAAAGCCCAGAAAAATCCCATGTGGGGCCCACGTGGACATGTTGGCTGGGTCATTTGTTAAGCATTAACTCTACATTAAAACACATTAGCAGTTTATAACTACAGCTACTGTATATCTGTATTTATATAATGTGCTTAATGACTGCATTTTCATGCTTTATTAACAATATTTTTTCATTACTAAATTAAAAATTGTATAATTTACAAATCAGTTATTTAAGGGTTGGTGGTCTTTAAGATCATCCAGAATAAGTAAATGATTAATAAACTATTCAAATGAACATTTATATCTTATTTTTCAGGCATCAAGTAATAGTTGCTCTGTATGTTAATGAATACTTTATTAACGCAAATTCCTCCAGTTTTGTGAGCTCTTATTAAATGAGGACTAATAATAGTTTTAACATTTCTGAATAACAGTAATGTCAAAATACACCTTTTTTGGACATACAACAAATGTGATGTATCAAAATGTTTAAAATAATTGAACAATAAAACATTTCAATGTTATGTGTATCTTAAGCTGTTGTTGGACTTAAATCCATCCTCATAATGTTGACACCAACACAGGCCCCACTTATATTTAGTGTCTTGACTTGGCCAAGGGAGATTGTGAACAAACTAGCAAAACACTGTATTTTCTACATCCTCCACACAGGAGAGACTGACAGCGAGAAAGCAGCACCCATACTCAATAACAGCCTGCTTACGGATCTGCCAGTCAAATGTCAGAGCGCCAGCAGCATGTAATTTACTTCAGCTGATTTTCATACCGTCTGACCTGATCCCGGGTCACCTGTAAACTTTGAAGTCTCCACTTTGTCCTTTTGCGGGGGAACTGTTCAGTTTGTGTTTGTACAGTGTAATGCTGATGGCTTCAGATGTTGGAGTTCAGCACAGGTGTTGTGGTTTTGTTCTTCGGTTGATTTATTGAATTTTTTGTTCTCTGCTTCAGGGATTTGTCCAGAACTCCAGAAAATCTAAACTGTAGATGGTCGTGGCCCGAGTCAGTGCTAGACCTTTAGGCTGCATTTACACAGCATGGTTCAAGTGGCCCTATGCTGATTAATTCCTCCCATGTGTCACAGATCAAATGGGGCCACAGGGGTATCGTAAGAGGGGGAAAAGGATTGTTGTTATATTGTGCACATACCTGCTTGCTGTGCACAATATTCTGATCCTAGCTGTTTTAACAAGCAATGGGAATCAGCACACCCACATGTCTGCATCAACGCCTTGTCATAGGCACAGCACAGCATGCACGCAAATTTGGATGATTGTGTTGATTGTTTAAGAACAATGCTAAATGCTAATTGGCTGTGAGGGAGAGCAGTCTCAGTGGAGAGGGGTTAGAGAGAGTTAAGTGTGTTGAGCTGGATGTGACAAAAAAAATCCAAAAACAAAACTCAGGTTACCAAAAAAGGAAGAGGAGAGAAACAGAACATAAAGGATTAGAATTTCTCAATATTTTTTCCTGAAAGAACAGGTGAGGTAGTCTGCGTTTGTTTACCTAAGATGGTAAAATAAACAATATGTTCCAAAGCAGACGATTAACACTCTTATCTCACTCGTACATGTACATTGTGCAAACCTGAAACCATTTTATTGAGAACATGAAAACAATGTCTTTGTTCGTGTGCGTGTGCGTGTGTGTGTGTGTGTATAGATAGACAGACAGACAATCATTAAGTTATCTTTTTGTTAACTCTAATGGGATTCCTGAAGTTATCTATTTATTCATTCATTCATTTTCTTTTTGGCTTAATTAATCAGGGGGTTGCCACAGCGAAATGAACCGCCATCTAATCCCGTATCTAATCCGCCAATCTATCCAGTAATATGTTTTACGTATGCCCTTCCAGCCGCAACCCATCACTGGGAAACATCCATACACACTCATTCACTACGGACAATTTAGCTTACCCAATTCACCTATAGTGCATGTCTTTGGACTTGTGGGGGAAACCGGAGCACCCGGAGGAAACCCACACGAACACGGGGAGAACATGCAAACTCCACACAGAAATGCCAACTGACCCAGCCGAGGCTCGAGCCAGCGACCTTCTTGTTGTGAGGCGATTGTGCTACCCACTGCGCCACCGCGTCGCCTCGTTAACTATTTATAGTAAAACATAAAGTATAGTATGCAGTATATCTTTTGTTGACTGATCATCTGTTGGCTGATTTTACATCGTTGATTTGCCAGAAGTTACTATAAGTATAAGCCAGATAAGTAAACTTATTTTATTAAGTGATAAATAGCATTAATCATTATTAATAGGAAAGTCCCCCATATGCTGTCTTTGCATAGAGCCCAAGAATCTGAGCTACGCCCCTGTATCCCGATATACTCAGATCAATTTCAGGCTTTATTTATATGTGGAAATAAATTCAATATGAATCGGATATGTGCTTTTGTGTCTGCAGTGTAAGCAGGTAGATCAGATATTCAACTGTCAATGTAAAAGGCTAGTGAATGATGTCAGATCTGATGCTGCAGTCTCAGGACATTCAAAACGTTTTAAAGTTTTATTTTGCAATATTTTAAAAACATTATTTATACAATGCAAACAGCATATGTTTGGCATTGTAAATGTGTATTTTGCCATATGGGGGGTCACGGTGGCGCAGGGGGTAGCACGATTGCCTCACAGCAAGAAGGTCGCTGGTTCGAGCCTCAGCTGGGTCAGTTGGCATTTCTGTGTGGAGCTTGCATGTTCTCCCTGTGATGGCGTGGGTTTCCTCTGGGTGCTCTGGTTTCCCCCACAAGCCCAAAGACATGGGGTATGGGTAAATTGGGTTAGCTAAATTGTCTGTAGTGAATGTGTGTGTATGGGTGTTTCCCAGTGATGAGTTGCAGCTGGAAGGGCATCCGCTGCGTAAAACATATGCTGGATAAGTTGGCGGTTCATTCCGCTGTGGCAACCTCTGATTAATAAAGGGACTAAGCCAAAAAGAAAATGAATGAATGAATTTTGCAATATTAATGTTAGTATTAATTGTTCATTTAAACAATGCTGAACTGTTCAGATGATGTTGAATTATAGACATTTCCTAATAATAATAATAATAGCAATATGCATTTATGTTTTTCTATATTTTAATATTTATAATGTTGAGTTGAGTTGTTCACCAGTGCCAGAATTGTTAAGTTTCTTATGTATATAATATATATAATATATAATATATATATATAAATTAATTCATTTTCCTTCAGCTTAGTCTCTCTTTCAGAGGTCGCCACAGCGGAATGAACCGCCAACTATTCCAGCATATGTTTTAAACAGCGGATGCCCTTTCAGCTGCAACCCAGGAATGGGAAACATTCATACACACTCATTCACACACATACACAGCCAATTCAGTTCACTAGTATTCAATTCACTTATAGCGCATGTCTTTGGACTGTGGGGGAAACCGGAGCACCCTGAGGAAACCCACGTGAACTCGGGGAGAACCTGCAAACTACACACAGAAATGCCAAATAGCCTAGCTGGGACTCAAACCTGCGAGCTTCTTGCTGTGAGGCGACAGTGCTAACCACTGAGCCACCGTGCCACCCTATATTATATATAAATATATTGTACTTAAATAATGCTCTGCTATCAAAATACAGTAATTAAATATTAATAATAATTAGTAGTTGTAGTTTCATAAACATCAGGAAACTTGGCTATACTTCTCAATACTCTTTACTCCATGTAGGCCGCTGCACAAAAATAAATAAATAAATGATATATAAATAAAAAAATTAATAAAAATAAGTCTGACCGCATCACTGCTCCTGCTGTGTTTACAAGTGTGGCTCATGTGGTGCATATACTGTGCTAGAACTGTCCGATCCATTTGCCTGTTAAGAAAGAGAGACAGAAAGTGAAGCCTGCATTAAAGAAAGACTGAGCGCTCAGTAAATGTCAAATATATAGCGTGTGTGACGAAGACTGGCCTTTGTGCTTGGTCTCAATGGAGCCTACAGTTTAATAGAGGCCTGAGAGAGCTGGGGATCATCCAGGCGGCACAAGGAGTGGTCTAATGTGTGCCCACTTACCACTGTGGCATCAGCGCCTGCAATTACCAAGGAGGCTCCAATCAAACACTGCTGTGTGTTTTGCTTTACCCCTTGCTGAGCGTTTGGCTTCACTGCCATGACGGCTCTTGCTCAGATGCAAACGCGAAAATGGAAACACGGAGTCAAGTGAGTGTTCGTCACAGCTGCAGTTCAAAAGACTTGGTCGATAAGATGTGGATGTAATTGTGTTGCAGATGCATGAATGCCATTGATGATTATGTGGTGCATTAACTTGAGCATGTAGAGGAGTACATTTAGACCACATGAAAAAATGAGATTGAGAATTACATGTAAAACTGATGTGTTTTTTTTGCTGCTAAATTGATCATAGGTTTAAAGCATTCTTCTACAAGGAAGAAAAAGCTATTGTTTGGATTATAAAGGTTTCCTGCACGTCCTTTCCTGCAACCTTTATTTTTCTTCTCTTGAACACTAAAGAAGATGTTTTGAAGAAACATGGAAACCTGTATCCATTGAATTACATTACACTATGGAAGTCAATGGTTACAGGTTATCATTTTCTTTTCAAAACAACTTCTTTAGCATTCAATAGAAAAAATCATACTCATAAAGGTTTGGAACACCGTGAGGGTAAGCAAATAGTGGGTACATTTTTATTTTTGGTTGAACTATCCATTTAAGAAATTGTACAGCTTTCACAATCATACATGCTTAAGTCTTATTTTTACTTCTGAGGGGTCTTTTAGATTTTATTATTTGTATTTATTTTATTTTTGATGACACTTTGACTTGGACAAATCTAAATATATAGGCTTTTTTAATTCGCTTGCACGGAATTGAGAAAGAGAAGAAAAAAATAAGCTGAACTGGAAGTTTATTACCTACTTTCATAGTCGTTTACAATACAACTAAGGAGTATATTTTTAAAAAGAAAACAATTAAGATAAAAATGTTCATAAAACTAATTTTGTCACTGGTGTGAACTGACCACTGCATACAATATAAATAATAAAAGTGTCTTTGTGAGTCAGTTGTCCACAACAGTCCTGAACCAGACCCATGTTACCCATACATCATACCCATACATGCTCAACAAAATATATTCTAATTACTGTTATGAGCAAAATTCTTAAAATAATGATGTATTATTTTAATCAATAGTATTGTACACCTCTAATGTATTAATTACTATCTCTTCAAGTACAAAAAATAGTCATCAAAAACCTCAAAATAGATTTTTAAAACATCTTTATAAATATATGGTAGAAAACTGCATTATTTGAAAGAATTGTTGACAAGCATATAACAAGACAGGGAAATAATAATCATAGTAATAAAATGTTATGGGGCCTCACAGTGGCGTAGTGGGTAGCACGTTCGCCTCACAGCAAGAAGGTCGCTGATCGCTGGTTCGAGCCTCGGCTGGGTCAGTTGGCGTTTCTGTGTGGAGTTTGCATGTTCTCCCTGTGTTGGCGTGGGTTTCCTCCGGGTGCTCCGGTTTCCCCCACAAGTCCAAAGACATGCGGTATAGGTGAATTGGGTAAGCTAAATTGTCCGTAGTGCATGAGTGTGAAGGGTGTGTATGGATGTTTCCCAGGGATGGGTTGCAGCTGGAAGGGCATCCGCTGCGTAAAACATATGCTGGATAAGTTGGCGGTTCATTCCGCTGTGGCGACCCCAGATTAATAAAGGGACTAAGCCGAAATGAAAATGAATGAATGAATGAATAAAATGTTATATTAATTATATTATTTAAAGTAGAAAAATTGCCCTTTTTAAGCCAGGCAAAGAAAAAACAGCTGGAAAAGGATGATGATGATGTGTGTGTGTGTGTGCGTGCGTGCGTGCGTGTGTGCGTGTGTGTGTGTGTGGGGCAGCATTTCAAATGTTACAGTAATGTAATTTTTAGATCAGTTATAGTCATCAAAACATCAGCATTTTTTATCATCATAATCCTTATGTCATTTTTTTATTGCGTCATCCAGTCTGAGTTGGACATTTCAAGAAATGAGGATGGAAATTGTACTGTATGGGATATGACACAAACAAGCTCTTTGCATCAGCATTAACATAAGCCTGAATGTAACATAATACAATATAACAAAAACATTCATTCATTCCTTATTTATGAGGGGTTGCCACAGTGGAATGAACCACCAACTATTCCAGCATATGTTTTATGCAGCGGATGCCCTTCCAGCTGCAACCCAGTACTGGGAAATGACAAAAACATTAGTTTGCACATAATATAAAATAAAAATTACCATGTTATAATTAATTTTTATATATATTATAAAAATTGGGGTGGCGCGGTGGCACAGGGTGTCAGTGTTCGTCCGTGTCTTCCTTTGTTTCGTCATGTGATTTCTTTGTATTGTCTTTCCCGCCACCATCAGTGTCAATCTGTTCCACCTGTGTTCATCCCTTGTGTGTGATTAGTCTAATCATCCCCCATCTATTTATACCCTTTCGTCTGTGTCCATTGTTGTTTGGTTCGTCTGATTCGTATGGTTCTGTTCCTGTGTCGTCCTGTCTTCCCGCATCCAATATCTGTTCCCAGTAAGTGTTTAATAAACCCGTTTTGTAATGTTTCTCATTCTCCGTCTCGTTATGTCACCATCCGCCAGCCAGGCGTTACATAATACCGCACCCAAAGTTAGCGGCGTGTTTTCCCCCGATTTTCTTTTCGTAGTCTTTTTGCTCCTCAGTGTTTTATTTTTATCCCTTTGTGTTTTCCTGGACACCACCAACCCTCCCGTTCGTCATCACCACCTGCTGGAGCAGGGGGAGAGCAGCCCTGAGGACCATATCCTAGCTACTGTGATCAGCTTTCTGAGCGACGTACTCTGCACGCCCATCATCTTTAGCAGAGCATGATCGCCCGAAGATGGTCCTCAGGGCAACATCGCCGCAATTATGGAGTGGACACTGGCGAGTAAAATATTTCTACTCACCGCCTTCCTGGAGGATCTCGTCAGTGCCACTCCAGACCCAGTGACCAGCCCGGCAACATCATCCACCTGCAGGGAGCGCTTGCCAGAGCCCACCGCAGATGGAGAGCCACCCCCACCTGATGAGCCAGCGCCCCCTAGAGCGACAGAGCGGAATCAGGCTGAGATGGAGGAGCTTAAAATCCCGTCTGACCAGGTGTGTGAGCCGGCAACACCGCCAAGAGGGGGAGTCCTGGCGGATACCCGCGACACTAGCGAGAGTCCCGCCCACCCCCCTATACAGATGGACAGCGGCTGGACACTGGGAGGCTACTCATTGGCTTCTGGAGCTTTCATTTTAATCATCCGCTGTTTTCAGGCAGCAATTACCTTCCGCTGTTTTCAGGCAGCAACCAACTGTTCCTACACAGTTTTTTAATCTCCCTTCTCGGAAAAAGCCTTAGCTCCAGGGTCATGAGTAGCTTCCCACGGTCCCCCAGAACTGCAGCCAGTCATCCAGCTCCAGCACTGCTCCAGTCAGCCAGCCCCCCAGCTCACGCTCCGGAAATGGAGCTCGCTTGTGGGTGCTGCCTGTCTGCGTCACCCTCTGGAGGGTGTCGCCCAGCGTCAGCTCCTGCGGCCTCCTAGCTGCGGACTCCACCTCGGCCCTTCGACCCTAGGGCTTCGCGTTGGCTCACTCCTCCCTCGTCTTCGTCGTGGGCCGTCCGCCCACCAGCTCTGCCAGGCTCCCTCGTTCCTCCGGCTCCACCTTGGTCAGTCGTCGCCCTTCCTTCGCCTCTGGACTCCACTCTTCCAGCTGCACCTCATCGCACCGTCCCACCGGCTGCGTTGAGCTCCTCCTTCCCTCCAGGTGCACCTTGGTCCTCCGTCGCTCTGGCTACGCCGCGGGCTTCCGGAACCCCGCCGTCGCCTTGCTCGGGTGAGCCGCCTGCTTCGCCCGGCCCTCAGAAACCTCGGCATCACCTTCACCCTTCGGCTCTCCGTCACTTCCTTGGGCTCCACCGCCATCAGCGGCATCTCCCTCAGTCGGCCCCCCGGAGTCAGCAGCCACTCCTCCTCCACGGATCCTCCCTTCCTCGACTTCAAAAGGGGGGAGGTACTGTCAGTGTTCGTCCGTGTCTTCCTTTGTTTCGTCATGTGATTTCTTTGTATTGTCTTTCCCGCCACCATCAGTGTCAATCTGTTCCACCTGTGTTCATCCCTTGTGTGTGATTAGTCTAATCATCCCCCATCTATTTATACCCTTTCGTCTGTTTCCATTGTTGTTTGGTTCGTCTGATTCGTATGGTTCTGTTCCTGTGTCGTCCTGTCTTCCCGCATCCAATATCTGTTCCCAGTAAGTGTTTAATAAACCCGTTTTGTAATGTTTCTCATTCTCCGTCTCGTTATGTCACCATTCGCCAACCAGGCGTTACACAGGGGTAGCGCTGTCACCTCACAGCAAGAATGTCGCTGGTTCGACCCTCGGCTGGGTCAGTTGCCATTTCTGTGTGGAGTTTGCATGTTCTCCCCATATTCGGTTTCCCCTTTGCAATATAGGGGAATATAGACATGGAATATAGGTGAATTGGGTAAGCTAAATTGTCCGTAGTGTATGTGTGTGAATGAGAGTGTATGGGTGTTTCCCATTGATGGGCTGCAGCTGGAAGGGCATTCGCTGCGTAAAACATATGCTGGATAAGTTGGCGGTTCGTTCCTGGTTAATGGACCCCTGATTAATAAAGGGACTAAGCCGAAAAATAAAATGAATCAATGGATTATAAAAATCCATTGTCTTCAGGAATTTCAATTGTGTCCATTTTTACAAGCATGTTTGAAAATTTATTTATTTTTACTGTAAATCTCCATGATGACCTTTCAAGATGGCAGACAATGTGCCTGCAGCAATCAAAAAATACAAATCTTCATAACTACGTTTTTATCAATTAATCTACAAATTGATGACAATATTGAACAATCTTTTTTTCTGTGAATCTGTGACTTTCCTGAACTTTTCTTGACTTTCTGGTGACTTTTGTTGGGTTATACAGATTTGGACCACCTTATTTTCCACATTTGGCGGCTGTTAACACATTTCAGAGCCATCGGACTCTTGGGGTCTGGTTAAGGTAAACAGCATCTGTGCTGCTGATAAATGAGCTGTCTGTCACATGTTTGCTTGAACATCACTGAGGGCTTCAGAGACCTCTTGCTTCGTACCTTCTTTGATAAGAATGAAAACCCAAAAGAATAAAAATCTTTTGGAAAACAAATACTTTATATCACTACACTTCCCCATGTTTATTTGCAATATTTGTAAGCCACTTAAAACACATAAAAGTTGGTTGTAAAGGTGATCTATGAATATCTAAAGAGAGGTTTTAAAAAATAAAGAAACACTCCATTAAAAAAAAAAGGCTCATTTTAGATTTTTACCATTTTTGAATCCATTCAGCCAATCTACAGGTCTGGCGGGAGTACTTGTAGATTAATTTAGCATAAGTCCATTGATTTGTATTAGACATTGCATTAGCATCTCGCTCAAAATGGCCATAGGCTTTCTCTAATTTTCTTATTTAAAGCTTGACTCTTCTGTAGTTACGTTGTGTACTATGACTAACGGAAAATTAAAACTTGCTACAGGCTATAATGACTAGAAATTACACTCTCATTCCGGCATAATAATCAAGGAACTTTTACTGTTGTATCATGTACTGTAAATATGTGTAAGTATCTTTTGTTTTTTGCATTAATTTTAGTAATATAATTAAATAAAAATAAAATGTTTAGTTGATTTATGTACAGTAGTTTAGTAGATTTATTATATGAGAGACTTACAAATTCTTTGTTTATTAAGCAAGTTGTTCTAGATTTGCTTTGTTAACTTAAATAGAAGTTAAAAAAGTTAAAAAATTATTCCGCATACAGTATATATGTCACGGGTCACAGAAGGCAGAGACAAGGATATCGTTCACACAGTGTTTATTAAACACAAGTATATCTTCGCACCGAGTGGTGCATGCAAACAGTTCAATAGAGTCACTTCCCTTAAGTAGAGCAAGCCGATGACAGGGGTTAGTCTCTGGGTAAGACGAGTCACAGATAGCCTTGGCGGATGATCGAGATGAGCAGACAGAGAGA
>CAIGQW010005871.1:2925326-2935816 GCA_903798125.1 Danio choprae
GGTGAGTGAGTGCGTTGTGTAGTGGCTGGAGAGTGTGACTGGTGATCGGGGCTGACAGAACGTGCAGGGGGTGTGACAATATATATATATATATATATATATATATATAGGTACTAGTAGCATAAAAACAGATTCTGTTATGTTTTTAGATTAAATTATGCTTTAAATATTAAACTGAAACCCCCATTAGGTGACTTCAAGTCATTGTTTTACAGGTGAGCCATTTATTCAATTCTGTATTCAACCATTTCTTTCAGAATGGTGTCTGTCTTTATTAGTGGGTTATTGACACAATTCATTATAATGCTAAAATATTCAGCAATGAAATGTCTCATTCTTACATAGATATGATGGTTTGTCATATTAAATGATGTTTTGCCAAAATCTGCAATTATCTCCAATTACCTTATATATCTATTACCTTACCTTATTATATATGTTTTGGATACAAACGGTCGAGTAAGTGAACAATAGTTTCATGAAAGTTGAATAAAATAAGTTGTTAAGATATTTTTCCTGCTGGTCTAGGTCATTGTTCCTCCTGTGGTCCTTCAGCTGGTGTTTTGGGTCACGGTCGCATTGCAGGGTGAACAATTCTCCAACTTCCCCTGTCCTGGCTGAAGGCTGCAGGTTGTTTACTGTAGGTTATATCATCCATCTTCCCTTCTGCCCTGACAAGCACTTCCTGTCCCTGCTGAGGAGAAAAACAAGATGCAGTTATTGTGGCGCTTTGCTGTAGAAATGCTGTTTGTGAGATGTATTTTAGGCCTTCGTCTGTACACTTTTGCAAAAACACCCTAGTTGCAGAGTTTCGATAGTACTTTAGCGCAGCATAAATAACACTCGGTGTGAATTTTTGTAGGCTACGCTTGTGATTTTTCATGTGTTTACTATAAATGCAGCAGCTGCTTCAGAATTACCATCAGTCTGTTTGTAGGTCGCCTGATGAAGCTGCTCTGTGTCCCGCTTCAAGCTACTGAAGTGATTTTATGCTCACATTTTATTGTAAGTTGTTTCATCTGTCCAGTCATAACTGGACTGTTTACTTTAAATGATACTTACAAGCTGTGGAATCTTCTAGAAAGAGCTGTTTTTTAATGATTATTTATTAGTTTTTTTTGTGTCAAAAATGATGAAGTTCCTCTCAAAAGTATGAGGTGAGTATGCTTTTTTTGTTTAATGGCTCCAAAATGTCTAGCATTCTCAATGATGTATTTATTTAATCACAGTACAGAAAAAAACATATTGTTAAATACTGTTACAGTTTTTAAAAAGTCAGTAAATCATATTAAGTCATTAAAGACATGTTATACTGTAATTATTTTGAACAGAATGGCTGAAAAATCTGGAATACAAACACTAATTTATTTAATGGTTTATTACTTTGACTAATAGCTTATGCTGTGAACAGATGTGATGCGGTCAGTGTTAGATGATTATAGTGGCTTTCACATTGGATATTTATAGGAACTCAGTTATTACTTACTATATCTTGGTTAAAGTACTAGTATACAATACGTTGTAGTGTTTATTAAATCAGTATAGTATTTAATGAATAAGTACTAGTATCTGATGAAGAAGCACTAGTAGCTGATGACTAAGCGCTTTTAGCATAAAAATAGATACTATTAGGTTTTTAGATGAGATTATACTTTAACTATGAAACAGAAACCCCCATTAGGTTAGCACAAATCATTGTTAATTGTTGAAATTTGATACAGTGTTGATATTATTATAATATACTATTGTAAAATGTGTACTAATAGCAAAGAAATCAACTTGTTTGGGGTTTTTTTCTTTATTCATTAGATTGATCTATTTCACTTTTGTCTTTTGCACTTTTTTCTGTTTGTTTGTTACAAATGGAAAACATATGTACGTATATATCAAATATCATGTTTTTATGTTGTGTAATGAAGAGTTTCAATTTCAAAGAACCTGATTAATAAAACAGTTTTGGTAATATTTAGAAATTATGTTTTAACATTGGTATTAAAGAGTAAAACTGCCCAAAAAAGGCCTACTAAAAAGGTGGTTATCTGGTTTTGCAAATGATCTCTTCATGTGTTGATATATACTGTATGTGTGAGGAGCCTACAGTACCAGCAACATCTGTGGATTTGGCACTAGCCTGGAAATTGCCTCTAGTTTTATATCCACATCTGCTATTACATCCCCATTTAAAGGCAAATCTCCTGCTCTGAAGCGATGACTCATGTTGATTCCTCTAAGGAGCACTTTTCCTTCGTAAAAGAACTGCTGTTGCAACCAGCTTTACAAGTTTCCCTCTTTGGCGTGTGGAATATGCTACTGGAGCTGAATGAAACATTTTGCCAAACACGAATGCTCACTCAGCGTATTAATAATCAAAATGAATTAGTTATCCGCAATGTAGTTTGCATGTCTACGCCGTTGCTTACCATTTGCTGTTATTGAGAGCTGTACATGCAAAAGTCACAACAAGACTAAACTTTCTTTAAAGCCAAAGCATATTTTTTCTACTTTATAAGTAGAAGTAGAACACTTTTTGAAGTAGTTCACAGTCGAGCACCTCTGCTCTCATTGTCCTTGACTCTGTTAAAATGAAATTCACAAGAAACGTCCAAACATTCATTCGCTTTTGTCACAGCTGAAGAACACTCCAAATCTTATTGAATCGGTTAAAAAAAATCACATCTAGACATCACTCAAACTCCTGAGTGAGAAAAAAAAAAAAAGAAAACCTAACCAGAAGTGACGCGTGAAATTGAGATGCTTTGAAACAATCAGTGTAACATTCCATTTCCAACACAAGATTGTAATCCTTCACTGAGGAAGGATAGCAGCGGCTCTTCCACAGGGCCATATGTGATTTTTTTCGCTGCCATATTTAATCAGCCATATGCACCGCCTTATTAACCTGATTTAAAAATGGCCTACGTCATTCCCGAAAAAAACACAGGCTCCCGTTGAAAATTCTGCAAATTGGAGAATAATTAAATGAGTATTTGCTGGAACATTGGGTGTTAATGGACAGAGCTTTAAACACAGACTGAAAGTCTTTACATTTAGCAAGCTTGAATAAAGGAGCTGTTTCTGGGCTGCTATGATAAGAACAGACCTCCCTTATGGCCGTGTGGACGTCTCTTGTTCTCCTCCTTTTACAATTGAGAAACAAATTGGTGATTTATTTGTGGTACAAGTGAGCACAGGGATTCATGCTATTAAAGGGATAGTTCACCCAAAAATGTAAATGGGCTCACAATTTACTCACCCTCATGTGGTTCCATACCTTTATGAGTTTCACAAAAAAAATGCTAAAAACGTGTAACCATTGACTTCCACTTTAAAGGGATAGTTCACCCTAAACTGATAGTTCTGTCATCATTTACTCACCCTTTACTTGTTTCAAACCTTTATAACTTTCTGTCTTCTATTGATCACATAAGAAGATATTTTGAAGAATGCTGAAAACCAGTAACTATTGATATCCATAGTACTTGTTTTTTCCTACTATGGAAGTCAGTGGTTACAGGGTTTCAGCTTTCTTCTAAATATTTTCTTTTGTGTTTAACAGAAGAAAGAAACACATTAAGGTTTGGGACCACTTGAGGGTTAATAAATTGTGTGTAAATTAATGAAATTAATGTAAATAAATGCTTGGTAAACTATCTGTAACTATGATGCAATGCGAACTTATTTGAAATGCATGAATTTGCATGTATTTCTGCAAAACAAACAAATATTTTCAAATACATACATTCAACTGCAATATCTAAATGTGCAAATACATACAAATGAATACTATACTCTTCACCCAAAACAATTGACTTTACTAAGAAATTGTGTGAAACTAATTGCCATAAGTTTTTACGCACAGTGAAACTATACAGTGAATTAACATATATCTATTACAAAAGCTATTACAGTAGTATTTGTTATGTGTGTTATCTTATCTTGTATACAGACTACAGATTATACAGTACATTTTGTTTAAGCTAACTCATTAGCAGCTCACACAGTGTTGGTTGCTTGATTTCCTAACCACAGATAAGGTATGGTTTTATAAGATAGGATAAGAATCCTAAATCACATTAAGATTTGCTTCTGTAATACAAATTTTGGGAAAAAATCCTAAGTTAACGTCTTATATCATAAGTTAAGACCTAAGATAAGAAACTCTCTGTAATATGCTCCCGATTTTTCAATTCAATGCACCATGCTTGAAATGGGGAGTAGCAAAAGGGGGTCAGATCCAGTATCTAGCAAGATGTACCCAATAAAGTGGCATGAGTGTACTTCTGGTGACTGTAATTCAGGCCACTCGCATATTTCTAATGAGCGTGGGTTGCAATATTGGAGTGTTTTTTATAGAATGTTCTTGGAATTATGGGATATATATGGCTGTAAGAAAGAAAAGGAAGGGGTCCTTGACTTCTCTGGCATTCAGCGCTGATGGAGTGAACCTTTTTTTGCATCTACGCACCAATACCCCTATACAGCAATGATGCCATGTGGCTGCTGACTTTGCAGAAATTTTACTACCTGCAGTTTGAATTCATTTGAAATGGACACAAAGGCAATTTTTCTTCTTTTTACATTGTCTTTGCTGGCTGCATTCAAAACTAAACTTAGCCTTTCCAGAATGGAAGACAGTGAATCATTATAATGAATAATCACGAGACAGTTCATTTAAATGAATTTACGGAAAGGAATTAATGATTCACTGATTAAATTTGCCAGTGGTTCTTGAATTATTGTCTAAAGGATAGCTCACAAAAATAAGAAAAAGCTCAACTTATACATTTTGCTGCACTGAAAAAGAAAGTTATAGAAATTTGAATTTTGAAATGTGTCAGATATTTTTTAATTCATTGTTTGAAGCATGTAATCTTATTAGATCTTAAGACATTTATCAACCTAAAGACATTGTTACTTGTTTTGAATCTTATTTGTTACATCAGCCTTTTATGATTCATATTGCATGATATTATAATGAGAATATGGAGCTCATACTTAAAAATAAGTCAGTTTGACTGAGAGGTTCAAATTGAGGGAGAAAAAACAACATGGTGCAAACTCTGATATTCATATGAAAAAAATCCCCCCAAAAATCTAATGAGAGCTTAAATTGAAATAACAAAATATTCATGTCAAATACATAATGTAAATATGAATTGTAATCTGTATCTCACATTAATATGTCTGTAAGAGTATTTTTAAATCCTTAGTTTTTATTCAAATGTCTGTAGTTGTTATTGTCAAGGCAAAGCATACAGTACAATGCAATAAAATACAATGAATGAGAGGCAAAAGTAGCTGATCAATCAAACAACACAAGGCATGTAGTAAATTGTGAACAACATGTTTCTCGCCAGTATGTTGACCATGCTGTAAACGTAGAAGCTTAAGAGATTGCATATCAAAAGCATGAAGCTCTAAATAGTTTTTTTTTTCAAATCTCAGCTTATATATTGTTTATTTTTGCATGGACTTTTTAAAAGTTTGCATTTCTGCTGTTGCTAACCAGCTAAACCCATTTGGTTAGAAGTAATCAATAGAGTACCACTGTTAGAATAACATTGACACTTTGAATAAAACTTTGCTCTATAGTCTCTCTGTTTCCATCTGTTTTGAGATGACATCATCCCCCAGTATCTCTCCAGTCTGTTATCGCAGTGTTCTTCTCCATCATATTCTGCTTTTCACCCTTCCTCAGATCTTTTATTCTCTCTCTTCTGCTCTCCTCTCTGTACAGTTGAGTTTTATGTATGACATTAGAGCAGAGAGAACTAACGTTATTTAGCTCCCTGATTTAAAGCACATGAGTCACACTAAATGTCTGGGGATAAATCTGATCTCAGTCATTATTAATGGGAGAACGTCTGTGTCTGTCACTCTGTGTTTGTGGTTTAGCATTTAGCCAGTAGCTGAGCAAAAAAGAATTTCAGCCAGACACTGTGCCAGTTATTTATTATGACAGTGTTGAAAATGCCTATAAACAAAATCTACCGAAAAGACCATCTCAAGTCAGCAGGAATTTACTTGCAACATGAACCTTTTTCTAATACTAGTTGTTTTGCTGGTTATGCTAATTACTAATATGTATTGGTTTACCAGTTGTGTTGAAAGTCATGTTAGGGGTAGATCAGTCTCTTTTTTTTTTTTCAAGTATCTAATGCTTACCAATTATTTTGTGTTTTTTAGTCTACTTTCTTCTCCCATGCCAAAAATGCCAGTTTGACTCCCAGTGGACATACTGTACAGTGAACAGTACAGTATAGTGGGTTGCTTCTTTGTCCTCCATGTCAGAGGAGCTCATCAGGAAATATAACTAGCATCAGTTTTATTGTCAGGGATTGGCAGAGTTGCATCATACCGCATCTAGTATAGACAGTCCTTTGTGACTATTGAGTTTCAAAGTATGGGTTGCACAGTTGCACCAGTTTGGAGAACTTATATTTAAAAGAACATACAGTAAATCACTTCAAATCATAAGAACGTACTACCAGAAGGGAGTGAGGTTTAGGGGTTATGTACATTTGATGGGAGGCAAGCTAGTAGTTTTTGTGCACGTAAACCTCATTCTTCAACTGCGAACTGATTCACAGAGCAGGGCAAGTGCATCTTGAGGGGTTACATAGACATCAGCATTCAAAACAGCATAAATGTCAACAGGAAGTATTCACAAGAAAGCATTGCAGCCAATGTTGTATTTTAATTCAACAAGGATATGACTAGAATAACGAACAAGAGCTGGCATATTTCTCCTACACATGCAACCCACACACTAATACAGCCACAGAATATCCAATAACTGTCCGTGGCAAAGCTCTGGAGATATTCCAGCTAAATATAAGCTCCCCCCCCCAAACTTCTATTTGATTTTGAGTGATCTCTCACTTTATCCTTCAGCTCAGCTATCACTAAAAATACCACTCTTACCTGAGAAATGGACTACTCATCATCTTAGAGAGAAATGACACTTTATTTTTGTCTTCCACTCAGATGGGTAGGGATTTGGTGGGCCTCTATTACACGGCGGGTGGGGGTCAGACTATGAGGGCTATCGGAAAGCGAAGATGTTGGCAAGCTGGCTTTAAAATGACTGTTGGGTATCAAACACTCTCTATTCCCCAGCAGACACACACACAAGGGAGGTTACGTACACAACAACTCACTAAAGCCCCGAATGCTGCACTTCCACTCAAATTTCTGACAACAGTTGACTTGTGTGATTGAATTGTTGTTTTCCTCTTGTTTGATGACTTCCTCCTAAGTGTTTTTTGATGCTACAGGTCATATCTCAAATGGTTTTTTGAAAACACAAGACCTCTGAAGACTGACCACTGTGCAGAATGCAAAATCAGACAACACAATAAGTCATTTTTGTGTCAGCCAAAGCTTTGCTTTTGTGAATTTCATGGTGCTTTAATGTGGTTCAGGTTCAGATATTGGATAAAAAAGGACCTTGACTGCTGACTTCAGAAGTAGAACTGTTGAAAGTAAACTTCGGCCTTTTCTCTCATCTGCTTTACAGGAAGCTACTGGAATGCCGCGTCCTTCAACACGCCATCTTCGTACCTGCACTTTTCCACTTTTCAAGGTGAAACAAGTGCTGATATCTCCTTTTACTTCAAGACCTCTGCTCCCTATGGCGTCTTTCTGGAAAACCTCGGAAACACAGATTTCATCCGTCTGGAGCTAAAATGTAAGAACCTGGCTTATGTTGTCTTTGTTTTACTCTTCTTTTTATCCTTTTCTCTATGTCTGTCTGTCCTTCTGCTGATCTGGATCCCATGGTTATGCACTTTTATACGGATTGTGAAGTTTGAAAAGAGAAAAAGAGGAAGTAATCAAAATCAGCACACATACCTGTCCTCTTTCCTAAAACCTCATACTGTCTGTGCTGCTAATTGTTCTCTGCTGAATATAAATAGAGGCTTTTGAGACAGAAGACAGACTCTATAATTGCCTATAAGCGTCTATTTACTGATATGTTTGCAGTCTTTTTCTTTCAAGAATGTCTAGATTATACATCAAGGAGCATAACTGAGGATTTGAATTGTTGGCTGGATAAAAAAAAAGAAGCATAAGAGGCAAATCTGTTTCATGCAGATTGAGTTTTCAACCCGAGAGCCGAGCTGGCAGGTCTTTCACACTGTTTACAGCACAATAGGCAATACAGAATGCAAAAATGCAACATTGCGGAGGAATCTTGTGTTGCATGCAGTGTTTCATGTTTCCTGAAGTGGTTTATTGTTGCTGAATGATTTTTTGCTCTTTAATGTATTACTCAAATGTCTGTGTAAATCTTTAAATGGAGTTTTATGTGCTTTGTCTTCTGTTTCTACTGCACTGGTCGATTGCTCCAGTCTTACCTAGACTTAAAACCTAGAGGACAAAAGGACAGATCAGCATTCGCATAATCATTAGCTAATGGCAAAGATTTTACCCATTCACCTATATGCATCTAACTGAATTTGAGACCTAAATGATAAAAACTTCATTGATTTGTAGTTTATTCACTTTTGAAGGCACTGCTCTTTTTTACAGCTGAAGACAAAATTATTAGCCCTCTTGTGATGTATCTGTAAAAAAAGTAGCAGTGTAAATATTTTTCTATTTACAGTGCTCAGCATCATTGAGTACAGCCCATTTTGAAAATGAATATTTCTATCTATTTCTCAGTGAATATAGGCAATGTATTTTGGTGCATTTAAGAAAAACAGATTTATTAAACAGATATATTTATTAAAATATTATTTTAGTCATTCATTCATTTTCTTTTCACACAGCGAAATGAACCGCCAACTTATCCAGCATATGTTTTACGCAGCGGATGCCCTTCCAGCCGCAACCCATCACTGGGAAACATCCATACATACTCATTCACACACATACACTACGGACAATTTAGCTTACCCAATTCACCTATAGTGCATGTCTTTAGACTCTGGGTAAACCAGAGCACCCAGAAGAAACCCACGCCAACACAGGGAGAACATGCAAACTAGCGCTGTTGCCTCACAGCAAGAAGATCGCTGGTTCGAAATTCTGCTGGGTCAGTTGGCATTTCTGTGTGGAGTTTGCATGTTCTCCCCGTGTTGGCGTGGGTTTCCCCCAGGTGCTCCGGTTTGCCCCACAGTCCAAAGACATGCACTATAGGTGAATTGGGTAAGCTAAATTGTCCGTAGTGTATGTGTGTGAATGAGAGTGTATGGGTGATTCCCAGTGATGGGTTGCAGCTGGAAGGGCATCCACTGCTTAAAACATATGCTGGATAAGTTGGCGGTTCATTCCGCTATAGCAACCCCTGATTAATAAAGGGACTAAGCCAAAAAGAAAATGAATGAATGAATGAATTATATTATTGGTTGCCTGGTGATAGTGCAATGCTTCACAGTTAAGTGTGTTCTATATGCGGGTCACTTGCTCTGTCTGTCTCACACACGCACGCACGCACGCACGCACGCACACACAGAGACCATCTCCCCAGGCAGTGCTGTATCTCTCAAGGGTCTTGAAGACACACAGAGAGGAAAGGAAAGATGCTTAGTGGCTCCATTTGTCAAATTCGCACCTCCTGCAGTCTCCATGTCCTCATCTCAGGGGCGAGAGGCGAACAGCGAGGGTTAGATTGAGGCAGAGGACGCCACATTCCCTGCTCTGTCATTTACACACATCCCTCAATCCATACATAACCCATTATTTTTACACCCTACTGCCTTACCCTTCCTTTGGACAGGGAGGAGCAGCAAATCTTGTTCTCGCCCCAACATTTTTAAATAAAAATAGAACAAAAAAAATGCTTCAGGTGAGACCGAGCAGAGAGAACAGCGACTCGCTTAGTGCTTTCTTAGAGGCTGGTGACAGCTAAACATCAATCACTTGATGGAGGAGAGCAGGGAAAGACGGCCAGCTGGGCATTATGCATACTGTACATGTAGAAAACTGCAGTCCTGTCTATGGAGAACACACCACTGCCTGTCATGAGTGATTGTCATGCTGCTAGCTGGGTATAGATTGGGGATGTCAATTTCCAAAAATTCCCACACTGTAAAAGATATCTGTTAATTAACTGTTTCCTCAAAAAAAATGTATGATTCACAAGTGTTTTCGTTTATTTATGGTTGTGAATTGCATTATGGGACCTTGATCTCTGCTCTGTCGACTTTTGATGTTGAAAATTCAACTCTACAGTTTAACAAAGTGACTTTCATTGACATTTTAGTAGTTTGAAACATTATAATGTATAAGATATAATATATAGAGAAATAAGTCTGTAAAATAACAGACTGTACTGGCAGTTTATTACGTTTTTGTACTATAATTTACAACACCGGCACAGGAAATATATCACTTTTAAACTATTAAAATTGTCAAATCTTTTCAAGGTTAGAAGTTGTGGGAAGAAAGATCAAGGTCCTATAAGGCAATTCAGAAGCATTAATAAACAAGAAAATAAAAACATGAATCACAAAATATGGAAAACTGCTAATTTACAGATA
>CAIGQW010005871.1:2936216-2947306 GCA_903798125.1 Danio choprae
TATCACTGAAATTACAAATAATGCAAATAATAGATTATGTGCTGTGACTTAGAAGAGTATATGAAAATGAAATTTAGACTTAAATTTTTATTGATAATTGAAACTGTATATGTAATTCAGAAGGCAGAGACATTACAAAAATTATAGTAGGAGTTTTTAAGTTAATAATTTCAAGCCAAAATGTCCTTAAATACACATACAAACATTATTTTTAGAGATAAGTTGATCAAATTTGTGTTATTATTCAAAAAGGTTTTATTCATAATAGGTTTATAGGCGATGTGAAATGTACCCACAATTCTAGAATCCATTTCAAATAAGTAACAATTAAATAATGTAGGCCATAATAAATATGGTGCAACACAACACGACACAACACAACAACCTTGGATGATAAACTGATGCCCATTCAGTTTTATTCATCATTCTTCCCCAAATTTGCTGTATATGTTTTGTGCATAAACCAAATTCACCTCAATACTTTGCACATTAATGATGTCTAATTAATTGTGACAATTAATCAATCGTCAATTTTTCATTGGCATCCCTGGCAGGGGGATCTGCACAATTTGTTACAGGATGAGTCTGGAATGAACAGAATTTGAAGGGAAGAGGAAGGCATTAGCACTTATTGCTGTTCATTTTGGTCCAGCAGTGCCTCTTTCCTCCAGAGAGCTGCAGGTTATTGGCACCAGAGATCAGTGAGAGTCTCCACATGACAGATGTGCTGCTGTTCCATATGCAGCTCTCAATCAGAGGCTTTACTTAAGGATTCTGCTTAGATGCCAAAGGGGAACTGCTAGTAATTTAGGATGAAAAAATGATGAATAGGATTGCTTTAATATTTAATGTTTTCCTACTAGAGAGCGGAAAGATTAAATGGAGACTTTTAGTCAAACCCATATGCAATCTGCTACCAGACGTCTACATTTATTTTTTTTAAATGATTTAAGGTGATTTTAATGAATGGAGATCTATCTTAATAAACCCGATTATCTGTCCTATGCTACCTGGTATCAACTTTATGTTAAAAATATTATGTTTTTACGTATTTATTGCACACTTGACTGTAAATATGATGCATTATGGCGTTTTTTTAATATGGCTGATTACAATCAAATTGGCCAATTTCTGATTTTTTTGTTGCTGTTTTTTTTTTACTAGGCCAGAGAAAAAGGTTATGTGAGCAAAATGTTTATTTGCTTTATCACAGGCTGACTCCGCAATGATTTTATATTAGAGGCAACTACTGTTTAAAAATGAATGTTTTTATACGTTTACTTATTCAAAATATATTCCATATTTTTATTTTTTAAATTAAATTAAATGAAAATTAAAACATTATTACATATAAAATATTTGTATATATTTTTAAAAAATTCAAAAGATTAAGTAGTTAAAAGTAAATTGCCTATTAATTAAGTTATTGTATCATTCACACATCTGATCACATTGATCTGTGCAGATGTGCTCTTGCTTTAAAAAAAAAAAAAGACATTTCACACAATGGTCAAATACATTAATACAACAGGTTTACAATTAGGATTACCACATACCATTTGTGCATTAGTTCAAGTCTGCTGCCACTCAGCAGATTTACTTCTCCACACCGTAGCTGTCAGGTATCTGTTCTGTGTTTTCCCTTGTGATGTCATTCCTTTGTTCTGTTTCCCGCCATTTTCCATGTACATTAATTTCACCTGTGTTTATCCCCTGTATGTAATCAGTTTAATCTTGTCCCATGTATTTATACCCCTTAGTTTGTGTCCTTCTTTGTCCGGTATTGTATTGTCTATATGTCGTTGTATTGTCAGCACGTCATCCTGATCGTCCTCCCATGTGGTCTTCACCCCAAGATTCCTGTATGTCGATGTTCCCGTGAGTTTGTAAATAAATACGTGTATGTTTTTGATAATCCCTGTGTTTCGTACTTTTGTGGTCACAACGAGCGTGACAGTAGCCAAGTAGAGCTGATAGAATACAACAATTATCTCTCAGAAAGTTGAGAGAGGTCGAACTTCAAAAGTTGATGTGTATCAGTGTCTGAGTCTAAGCCTCTGTGTCTAAGCTTGATGAATAAAAACATTTATTTATTTAAAAGTATATCTTACAGACCAAAAAAAGCAGTCCCAGCTAAACTCAAACAATGAGTCAGTATTTGTATTTGTACAGTATTTAATGTTTAATGTTATGTTACATATGTTATTTAAAGTAAGAGATTGGCGTCTCACTCAGTCACACAAAAATGAAACACATTTTAGCATGTTTCTGATTTTTATTTAAATCATGATAGTAAAAAAAAGAAAGAAAATCTGAATATTTTTGAAAGATGCATTAAAAACCTCATTAGCCAGGCTCATGAATTTTAATTATGGGATGTCACATTTAACCAGTAGTTCAAAATAATTGAAGCCAACCGAATTCTAGCTGTTCGAGTGAATGAGCTCTTGCTGTAAAGGATTAGTTTTTACTAGTTTTTTTAGTTTTTACTATTTTTAGTTTTAAAAATTATCATTCTGTTATTAATTACTCACCCTCAACAATTGTTCATCTTCGGATCCCAAATTAAGATAATTTAAATTAAATCAGAGAGCTCACTGGCCTTCCATAGACAGCAAGGGTTGTGAGATGTTCAAAGTCCAGAAAAGAAACCAAACATATTGTCAAAAGTTTTTATATAAGTTCAGTGGTTCGACTGTAATCATACAAAGCTACAAGAACACTTTTGTGGACCAAAAAAGAAAGTAACTTTCTTACCCACCTTAGGTCCTAGTTCATGTTTGCTATGGGCAAAACGATGAGTGTTGCACTGCTGAGTATAATGGCAATATGACGTATGTCATGACCATAATGTGTTTTTAATGACATGTATAATATGTTGTTTTTACAGGGTTTTTTTTTTGGCATGCAACACTTTTTCATTTTCTGCACTTTGAACATCTTACAACCCTTGCGGTCTTTGTAGCGTCAGAGAGCTCACGGATTTCATCTTAAATGTCTTAATTTATGGTCTGATGATGAACAAATGTCTAAGGGGATTGGAATGCATGAAGGTGAGTAATTAATAACAGAATTTTAATTTTGAGTAAATGAATCGTATTTTTAAAAAAAAATAAAAAATTTACTTCACAAAATAGTCAAATGCACCAATATGGAATGTTTACTTCAAAGAACAATTAGAATTACTACATATAACTTGCATATAATTAATAAAAAGTCTACTGTCACTCAGTCACAAAGCTATTGCTTTACATATATACGACTGCGAATGTACTTCTTCACACTGTAGCCAAGCAAAACAATGCTGATAGAATTGAGATACAAGATACAATTATCTTGGTAACAATTTAAGTACCAATTCTTACTATTAACTATACGCTTATTACACTGAAAAATATATATTTCTGCAAAATTGCAAACAATCTATTTGGGTTGAATTTAAACAAACAAGTTCAATTGAGTAATTTCCAACCTAATTTGTTTGTTTAAATTCAGCCCAAATAAATTGTTTACAACCGCTTGCCTTAAAACAATTTAGTAAATCCAAGGAATCAGTGTACTTGCCTATTATTAAGATATTGGCTGTTTGTTAGTGCTTAAAAAGTAAATATTCTGCATGATCTTATTCTACGTCGTAATCATATCCACTACCTAAACCTAACTACTTCCATAATACCTATTAATAAACAGCAAATTATGAGTTTATTGAGGTAAAAGTCATAGTTAATGGTCTATTATTAGAAAGAATTGTACCTTAAAATAAAGTGTGACCATTATCTCACAGAAAGTTTGGAGAGGTCGAACTCTTCTAAAGTACAGTGAGGTAAAGAGAGCAAAAAAACAAAGTTCACGAGTGCATGTGTGTATCAGTGTTTGAGTCTAAGCCTCTGTGTCTAAGCTGACCGCACTGCTAGGTCAACGACAGCGGCACCCAGCGTAAACACTCCAGAGCTTTTCTCTAAAGCTGGATATTCACCTTCTGCATGAATCCTGCCTGAAAAGAAGAGTAATCAGGCCTGGCTGCAGGCCCGCGTCTGAGATTAACAGTGTGTTCAGGCCAGTTGTGTGTGTGTGTGTGTGTGCACGCATGTGTGTAGGCAGAGGAGCAGATTGTGAAATTGAAGCTCTCCGCCTTTTTTCTAGCCTTCCATTATGTCTCATCGATTTATGCCCTGACTCCTAATCCTACTTCCTTATTTTGGCTGGCCTGGTTTTCTTCAGTTACGCCTCAAAACTGAGGCCCAGTGAAATCCACTCAGAGCATGAAATGAGTGGAGGGCATCGAGTTGGGTTACTGCCTAGTGGGAGTTTGATTTCGGTCGTATATCTAAATCGGCTGCCCTCTGTTCTCTTGGGGCAGCATGCTAAATTAAGTCTTTCTTTTTAAATATCAGAGGGTTTCATGCTATACTTGGAGCTTTAGATATGCTATTTTTGACATTTGATTTAGATGTTGTGGGGTTAGATTTCCACTTATACAATTATATTTCATTATGTAGAGTCATTTATGAGAGCGTGTTTGAATGTAGAGGTTGTTATGCATGTTGAATACACCTGCTGGTGCCTTCAAACAGACCATAATAAAGCTTTTCTTAATGTCAAATTAGGTACAGTAAATGTGTTAACTATTCAATATATTTGTATTATGAGGTAATAAATTTCTTGGATAAGCTATTTTCAGGGTAATGTTTTCGCATTACTTACAGTTATGGAAAAGTTTCCTAAAGCTACGTTTAATTCACTTTTTATAGTTAGATATCACCTTCTTAGGATTCCCTAGTCTAATCATTTTCTAATAAAATAACAATAATTAAATAATCATTTTTGTAAAAATTCTTAATGAATATTTGTGAGGGGTGGCACGGTAGCTCAGTGGTTAGCACTGTCACCTCACAGCAAGAAGGTCAATGGTTCAAGTCACTGTTGGTCCAGTTGGCATTTCTATGTGGAGTTTGCATGTTCTCCATGTGTTCGTGTGAGTGGGTGCTCCAGTTTCCTCCACAATCCAAAGACGTGCTATAAGTGAATTGGATAAACTAAATTGGCCGTGGTGTATGAGTGTGTTTGTGAATGTGAGAGTGTATGGGTGTTTCCCGGGACTGGGTTGCGGCTGGAAGGGCATCAACTACGTAAAACATGTGCCAGAATAGTTAGTGGTTCATTTCGCTGTAGCGACCCCTGATAGATAAGGGACTAAGCCGAAGGAAAATGAATGAATGAATGTTTGTAATTATTTTTATTTTTTTAAATGGGGGTGTGGTGTATAGAGTCTCTAGTTACCTGTAACATTATAAAAATATTAACTTAGGTTTGTTATGAAATGAATGCAGACTAGTAAATGTGTTACTCAATCCTATATGTTCTCACTCCAAAGACAAAAAGCTGAATGTTAAGAAATCCTTTTTATTTTTACACCCCACTTTGAAAAGCACATGAAAATTCTCCCTCTGTAGTGCTGACTGCAAGCTCAGAGAGCCAAACTTATACTCACAATTGGTCCAATCTCTAATGTCTCTCTCGCTGTCTCTCTGCTGGTGCCCTCTGTTGGTATTATCTCTCTACTGTATCTCTGGCACTAAAGCCCAGGGGAAGAAGAGCGTCTCGTGGCAGACTGACTGAAGGGTGGATGTCCACATCTGCTGCTTCAGCTCTGCTTCATCTCAAACACTCATCTTCAGAGGAGAAATCTTGACATCAGACACTATTGAATATTCATGCCTGATTTCAAGGCATAACTAAGCTTGAAACTCTCTCAATTTATTAAGCTTCACCAATTTATGTTTTTTTTTTTACTTGCGTGTTTGCAGTCTTACTGCCACCATTTTAATTGGAGTTTTTCCAAAGCAAACGTGTGTTTAATTATGGACGTTTCATGTATTTTCATGTTCAAATTCAAATCCGCTCTGCTGTTTCTTTTGTTAAAAGTCATATATTTTGGGATCCACACACTGGAACGGTAAAATCTCAGTCAGGCCAACCCAAAAATGAGAGATTTTTTGGCTTCGTAGCATGAAAATTGCACAGCAAGTGGGAGCTTTTTCTAAGACTGGCTCTTTTTCACCGGTGCTTATTATAAGTCATGGCAGCTTCCACTGCATTTCTACACATCACACTTTTTGGACATGGAAATAGCTGTTGGGCTTGTCAGATCTTCCCAAAAGTATCATTATTATTTTTTAGTCCAGAGCTAAGCTCTCAGCCTGGGTTGCTGGCTGAGCGTGGATATGGCTTGGATCCTCTGTGGGCTCAGATGGTGGGAAGATCCTTAGTCTCTCTTTGATGCATCTTTAATGAAGTGGAGGCTCTCTGGGGGCCCGAGGGAGAAATGGCAATGTGACTCTGCTGAACACCTGACCGCTACTATAAGAGTCAAGAGCTCTCGCAAAGCACATTGACAAACGTGTGAGAAAATGGGGTCCAGACCCCTCAAATATCCTTTTGTATTGCATTCAAAGGTGAGTGAGGGAAAGATGTGACTGCCTTACATGGATAAAACAGATTATGCACCCCTGGTGTCTTATCAAACCTGTTTGAATTTCTCCCTGTAGAAGTTTTTTTTTCTTCTCTTTTTTTCCAGAGATGTTCTGGGTGAAAATGCTACCAAAATGTGAAATCAAGATAAGATGGAAAAAAATGCACTGTAAAGTAAATCTGTTACAGCTGTCACTAAAAAAGTCTAAATTTAAAATATACATGTATTATTTTTTTTACACTTCAGCAATTTTCAGTTGAGTTTTGTTTAATACAATGGGTACTTCAAATCAATATAAATTTCTTTTGAATATATTTAGAAACATGTCTGTTGTTTTTTTACCACACAAGGGTCAATGTCTGTAGCATTGCATGCTGAGAAGAAAAAAAACTAGCTTGGCAAATGGTGCTCACAGACAATGGATTTTTATTAATTTATATTTTGGTAACACTATACAATAAGTGACATTACCCCCTCCTTCAGGGGTGGCTCCTGTTGCCCTAAACCGGCGCTGGGGTTTTCCACGACTTCTAGGGGCCGGCTGGTCTGGGTGGACTTGATGGAATTCTGCCAGTAGAGATGGATCCAGGACATCTGCTCAGGCCACCCAGGATCGTTCCTCCAGGCCATACCCCTTCCAGTCAATCAGCTACTCCAGTAGGTTATCCCGGTGTCAGGAATCCAGGATCTCCCTGTATAAATCGGGTTTGGTTCCAGGAGGTTGGGAGGAAGGGGCACCGCATCAGCTCCAGGGGGTTCTGTGGTGGGAGAGGAACAGGTTTTTAATAGTGATACGTGGAATGTGGGATGAATTCTATACCTAGGTGGAAGTTAGAGCTGATACTTGACATCTGTGATCTGCCTCAGGATCTTGAAAGGACTATGTAGCAGGGACTGCTACAGGGGAGATGGAATCGCAGATCTCTGGTGGACAGCCATACTAGGTCTCCTACTTGGTACCAAGGTGTGTGGGATCTCGCGTCGGACATCTGTGATCTGCTTGTTCCATCTCACCGCTCTCTGGAGTTGAATATGAGCTGAGTACCACACTCTCTCGCTCACCCGGAACCAGTGGTCTACAGCGGGAACCTCCGTCCACGGGAACAGGGGTGGTTGGTAACCGAGCATGCACTGGAATGGTGTTAATTCTGTAGATTCCTGACAGAGGGAGTTCTGTGCATACTCGGCCCAGGGGAGGAACTGGCTCTAGATATATTGGTCATACTGGCAGTATGAGCGGAGGTAGCGCCTGAGTTCCTGGATATTTCACTCAGTCTGGCCATTCGTCTGTGGGTGATAACCTGAGGAGAGTCAGAACGTAACACCCAGTAGTTTAAAGAAAGCTTTCCAGAGATGCAATATAAATTGGGGAAATTTCTGAAGACATGAAAGAACAACATTTTAGCAATGTCCAAGGCAGTAGGCAATTCTTTGATGGGAATTAATCTGCAGGCCTTGGAAAAGCGATCAACTACCACTAGGACACATGTGTTACCTTCGGATTTGGGTGAATCGTGGACGAACTCCACTCCAATATGGCACCAGGGTCTCCACGGGACTGGAAGCGGTAGTAGTTTAACTGAGGGCAGATGATGAAGGGTATTAGACTTAGCACAGACTGAGCAACCACGGACATACCTGTTGACATCCTCGGCCATACTGGGCCACGAGTAACGAGCTTGGAGGAGCGAGAGTGTCCTCCTGCTGCCTGGGTGTCCAGAGCCCGGTAGTTGATGTGTCATGCCCAGAAGGTTCTTCAGCAGGGAGGATAAGACATAGGTTTTATCTTCTGGGCAGCCCGGCGGAGCAGGCTCATTGAGGGTGGCAGCATGTAGTTCTTCCTCCAACGTATGGAACTGACGATGAGGGCTGGAGGGATAATGTACTCTGGTTCGGATAGGCTGTCTGGGGTGTGTAAATGGGAGAGGGCATCAGCTTTGACATTTTTGATACCAGGTCGATATGTGATGGAGTAACGAAATCAGGTAAAGAATAAGGCCCATCTGGCCTGACAGGGATTTAGCCTTTTGGCTTCTTGGAGGTACTGCACGTTCTTGTGATCTGTGATAACTGTAAACTGATGTTCTGCACCTTCCAGCCAATGCCGCCACTCCTCTAGAGCGAGCTTGATGGCAAGAAGCTCCCTGTTCCCGATGTCATCATTTTGTTCCACCAGGGACAACTTCTTCGAGAAGTAAGCGCAAGGATGGAGGCCTGGAGGCTCATCGGACAGCTGAGATAGTACAGCCCCTACTCCGGTGGTGGAAGCGTCCACTTCCACAGTGAAGGGACTATGGGGGTCAGGATGTTTTAGGAGTGTTGCTTTACTAAGGGTGTTCTTCAATTTTTTGAAGGCTTCGTGGGCCGGCTTCTCCCAGACCAGGCAGGGAGGAGGGAAGGAGGGAGGTTAGGGGAGCAGAAATGGAGCTGTATCCTATGATGAAATAAAAATTTGTAAAACCTAGAAAGCGTGGGGGTTCTTTTACTGTAAGGGGTTGTTTCCATTCATGGATTTATAGCATGGTAATCAATACAGGGATGCGGACCTCCATCTTTCTTACCCATGAAGAAAAAGCTTGAAGCTGCCGGTGAGGTGGATGGTTGAATGAATCCAGGTTGCAGCATCTCAGACACATAGTCCTCCATTGCCTTCCGCTCCAGGATGGACAGGGGATAGATTCTTCTTTTGTGGAGCTTAGCGACAGGCAGCGGGTTGATCGCACAGTCCCATGGCCGATGGGGTGGTATTTTGGTGTCTGCCTGCGTACTGAAGACATCCTGGAACGCCAAGTAATCAGGTGGGACTTTCTGTGGGCACTGGGCTGCAGGGCTCTCGATGCTAGTGGCAGCTATGGGGAGAGACATAGACAAGGAGACAGGGGGCTTTACGGGTACAATACAATTCTTAATACAGTTTTAAAATTTCACTTTGTTCGCACCTGATTTCTGGAGAATGATGTACTAGCCAGGGGCATTCCAGGATGATATCTATGGTGGATTTCTCCAGTTCCAGAAAACTCAACTCTTCTTGATGAAGACAACCGTTCTGAAGGGTGACCACAAGGAGCGATATCAAACCTTCCCTTGTCCGAGTAGTTTTCCTTGTATGTTTTCTTTTGAGTATAGTTGATGTTGATGTAAATGAGGTAGTTGGAGTTGTTCCAGACAGGATTGTGAAATGAAGTGACCAGAGGATTCAGAATATATCAGGGCTGAGACAGATCGAGAGAACAGAGGAGTGACTAGTACAGCCGGCGTGAAGGTTAAATTCAAGACTTCATCATTACGTGAATAGTACTCACCACTGGACGAGGAGGTTTCACTGGGCATTCCTCGATGAAGTGATCAGTCTTTCCAGAATATAAGCACTCCCCTCGTGACATATGATGGGCCCGTTCAGTCTTGGAGAGGCAAGTGGAATCGATTTGCATGGGTTCTGCTACTGGAGGGCAGGCAGTACTGGAAGCAGGCTGGTGAGCGTTGGAGAGGATATTTTTAATACCGATGGTGTCATCGTAAATGGCCAAAGCAGATTGAAGGTGAGGATTTAAACCTTGATGGAAAGCGCATATGAGCGCTGTATCATTCCACACTCTAGCCGCTGGAACTGAAGAGTGTAGTCGGAGATAGTAGAATTGCCTTGACGGATATTAAACAGCTGATCGTAGCTAGAGCGGTCCTGTAGCCACACTGAAAACTTCAGTAAAATGGTTAGTGAACTGCAAATTTGAGTAAAAAAAAAAAATAATGTATTTATTTATTTATTTATTTATTTGGATATTTAGCAAGTGAGTGAGTGTGTGAAAGAAGGTTTTTTTCATAAATATTTTCAAGATAAAAAAAAAACAAAAAACTTTTTCCAGAACCTTTTGTGCAGTTTAAACTTTATTAGATGTTAAAAGCTCTTTATGGAAGCATAAATGCCAATAATAATAAAAATTAAATACAGAACACTGTAAAAATCTTAATGTCGTACTATTTGTGTGAACTACTATTTTAAATAATCTTTGGCTATAGTTATTAGCTTTAATGTGCTTCAAAGATAATTCTAATTTAATGCATAATAGTATAATTTGACAAGCATATACCATAACATTCAGATACCAAAATTTCACATACCAAAATTGCAAATCAGCGAAGACCATCTGTGTAAAATAGATGATTTATATGGTATCATGAAACGTATTGGGCCGTATCTGCTCTGTTGTTTGGGTAGGTCTACTCTCAGCCAGTTTGGCGGGAGATCTAATATACCCATATAAACACAAACCCACTTTTTCAATGCCATGCTGCTTGGCTTGTTGATTTTGTTTAGTTTTCCCAGTAAATGCAAGAGCAGCGGTCCACTGAATGCCCTCAGTTGTGGACAGCAGAGCGCTACACACACACACAAGTGGAAAAACTGCTCCACAAGAACAGTGAAACTCTTGATGCTCAGTGCAGGCTGCCCAAGTGCAGGAAATCCAATTACAGGGATCAGAGGGCTGAGAATGGTGGAGCAGCTCTAGTCCAAAACACACACCTGCCAGACCTGCCTTCTTCCTCTTTCTCTCTCTCTCTCTCTCTTTCTCTCTCTCTCTCTCTCTCTCTCTCTCTCTCTCTCTCTCTCTCTCTCTCT
>CAIGQW010005871.1:2947316-2959205 GCA_903798125.1 Danio choprae
TCTCTCTCTCTCTCTCTCTCTCTCTCTCTCTCTCTCTCTCTCTCTCTTTCTCTCTCTGTCGTTTGCTGTCTATCTTTTCTCTTAAAAACTGTCTGCAACACTCTGGAGAGGTATTGGTTCTATGTTTGTTGGTCTGCTTGTTGTCATTGGTTAATTTTTTTAGTTAACATTTATTTTGGTCACTATGGTGATGAATGTTTGTTTTCTAAGAGCTGCCAAAGTACAAACTCTTGTTCTTAACTTTGCTTTGATGCTTTCTTATTATTAGTATTAGTATTAGTGATGGTGGTAGTAGTAGTAGAAGGAGAAGGAGGAGGAGGAGAAGAAGAAGAAGATTATTATTAAAACTGAAAGTTATATCGACTCTTCGATCTGTGGGGGTCATCCAGTGCATTTCTGTATAGTATAGTATAATGTAGTGTAGTGAAGTGTAGTGTAGTGTAGTATAGTATATTCATTCATTCATCATTTACTTTTCAGCTTAGTCCCTTTATTAATCAGGGGTTGCCACAGCGGAATGAACCGCCAACATATCCAGCATACAGTATGTTTTATGCAGCGGATGCCCTACAGCTGCAACCCATCACTGGGAAACACCCATACACTCTCATTCACACACATACATTACGGACAATTTAGCTTACCCAATTCACCTATAGCGCATGTCTTTGGACTTGTGGGGGAAACCGGAGCACCCGGAGGAAACCCACGCCAACACAGGGAGAACATGCAAACTCCACACAGAAATGCCAACTGACCCAGCTGAGGCTCGAACCAGTGACCTTCTTGCTGTGAGGCGACAGCACTACCCACTGCGCCACCGCACCGCCCCATAGTGTAGTATAGTATAATATAGTATAGTATAGTATAGTATCATACTCTAATGTTTAATTCATGAAAATTATAAATATTATACATGGCAGTGGTGTACGTATCTATCCACAATTTTGGCATTGTTTTACAAAATTACACACACATATATATAATTGTGTGTAGATAAAAAGAAGAAAAAAAATTCTGATGCATGCTTGGTGTTTTTTAATTTTTTTTAAATTTTTTTGTTTAATAGTTTGTTTGTTTGTTTGTTTGTTTGTTTGTTTTATTTTTTTATTGTTTTGTTTTGACAATAACACTTTAAGCTAATGTCTTTCATGCAAAAATGACATAAGTCTATTAGTCACTGTTCATTATAATTATGGTGCCTGGCCACAGATATATTTTTGCATTGCAAGTTTTTTTTTTCTGTTGTTGTCAATGGAAGCTTTTTGCGCTCTGCGTTCAGTGTTTTTTAAAAGCTATGACAGTTGGAGAAGTGCTCACAGATTAGTGTTTTTAGAAAAGCACTCGTATTTCTGCAGCACAAAAGATGCTTCAGTGGACACTTTGTTTACCCATGTAACACTATAAATATAAGCATAAACATATATCATCTATTTGTGTTTGTATGCTGAGCTAAAATGAGCTACAACAGCTATGTTCTGATGGTGCAAACCAGCAATATGTCACTGGGCCTTTGCTCACAGACAGAGGTCAGGAGTGCTGGTAGGCCGAGTCCACAGTCTGAGATGAACAGGTGGCTCTCAGGATCTCAGTCAAGTAATAATCCCCAATTCCTTCAACATCTGCATCAGATCACAAAGCAGTAAAACAGCGCCCTCTACTGAGAGCATCAGATACACATGAGGTTCCATTCCGATCATTACAGGTAGTTTTTTTGGCATAAATAAAACTGACTGGAGGCAGCTCACAATATCTGTAGGATGAAAAATTATCGTAATGGCACAAATAAGCTGTGTGTGTGTGCGTGCGCGCCACTCTTGGTATCACATCACAGCACTTCTCTTAGCTTCCTCAGATGGTGACAATAGCAGTGGCCACTATCACTGCAGGCTCACTGTGCTGCCGACACAAAGCAGATCCAATTTAGCTCTTGCCTTTAGCATCTGCGCCACCACAGTAACCCCTGCCGAACAGACCCAGACAGCCCAATAAATTTAGACACATATTTGACTTCAAGCCAGGTTTGTCCTTTTAAATAATTTCACTTTGGTGTCTAAATGGCAGGCTTTTGTTTTTACTTAGCTTTGTTCAGAGCATATATTATTTAGTGTGTGTCATGTTGTTTTAATTTTCTATTGATATTTATCTTGCTGGTGCAATTAAAGTTGTGAACCCCCCACATATTCATTTTGATATCTGGAAATGTGGAAACAGAATATATCCTTCTGATCAATGAGATATTAGTTTGTGAGTGACTTACACTAACAGTTTTGAAATGTTGAGTTGTGGAAGTCAACTGAAGCATAAAGAAACTGTTAGAAACAAATCCCAGTGAAAGTCAAGAAGTTCTCACACAGAATATCTTAAATATTATATGGTGGGTTAGATTCCCTTACTTACTCATCAAGGCTGTAAAATGACATTTTATTTCAGTGTAAATGATCTTATGTTGTACTTCTATACAGTTATATACAAAATTGTTAGCCCTTCGATAAAATCGTAATCTTTTTTCAAACAAGTGCGGTTTAACCGAGAGAAGATTTTTTCAACAAGTTTAAAAATAATAGTTTTAACAACTGATTTATCATTAAAAAATTGTCTTGCCACAATACATGCACAGTATATAATGTTTTAATTGCTAGCTTCAAGTGCCATTTAATGGCTTAACAGAAGGTTAAGTAGATTAATGAGATTAGCTGGGTAAATTAGACAAGTTTTTTGGACAACAGTGGTTTTTTGTTCTGTTGCCAATCGAAAGAAAAAAAATCTTAAATGAGCTAATAATATTGATCTTAAAAATATATATTAAAAAAAAAACTATCTAGCCAAAATAAAAGACTTTCTCCAGAAGAAAACGTATAGGAAATATTGTGAAAATTTTGTACACTTGGGAAATGTTTGAAAAATTATTAATATTTCACTGAAGTGCTAATCATGGCGCCACAGTGGCTCAGTAGTTAGCACTGTCACCTCACAGCAAGTAGGTCGCTGGTTCAAATCCTGGGTGGGCCAGTTGGCGTTTCTGTGTGGAGTTCTGTGCATGTTCTCCCCGTGTTGGTGTGGGTTTCATCCAGGTGCTCTGGTTTCCACCACAGTCCAAAGACATGCGGTACAGGTGAATTGAATAAGCTAAATTGGCCATATTGTATGTTTTCCAGTATAGGGTTGCAGCATGGAAAGGCATCCGCTGTGTAAAACATATGCTAGATAAGTTGGTGGTTCATTCCGCTGATACGACCCCTGATGAATAAAGGAACTAAGCTGAAGGAAAATAAATGGATGAATGAATGAATGAATGAATAAGTACTAATAATTTTGTCTTTAACTGTATGCTAATTTGATGCTCAAGAAACATTTTTATTATAAATGTTCAAAACAGCTGTGATGCATTATATGTTTCGAAATTGGTTTTAATATTTTGGAGTATTAGTAGACTATTTGGGGCCTCACAGTGGCGCAGTGGGTAGCACATTCGCCTCACAGCAAGAAGGTCGCTGATCGCTGGTTCGAGCCTCGGCTGGGTCAGTTGGCCTTTCTGTGTGGAGTTTGCATGTTCTCCCTGTGTTGGCGTGGGTTTCCTCCGGGTGCTCCGGTTTCCCCCACAAGTCCAAAGACATGCGCTATAGGTGAATTGGGTAAGCTAAATTGTCCGTAGTGCATGAGTGTGAATGGGTGTGTATGGATGTTTCCCAGAGATGGGTTGCAGCTGGAAGGGCATCCGCTGCGTAAAACATATATGCTGGATAAGTTGGCGGTTCATTCCGCTGTGGCGACCCCAGATTAATAAAGGGACTAAGCCGAAATGAAAATGAATGAATGAATAGTAGACTATTTGCCTGTTGTCAGTTTTATTTTAATGATGGCTGTTTGCATTTATATGTATATTTGAACGAACCTTTTTCTAATATTTAAATACCTTTTAAAATACTTCATTGTCATTGATTTAAATGTAAGACATTTTGATTAGTTAAACCACTCTCAAGAAAAATGGGTGAATACTGTGTTGCCAGAGCTATCAAATAATCTCCATTCATTTTCTCCACACTACAGTGGCCTTGAGAGCTCAAATGTGCTGCAAGATAAGAAAACACATGCGAATATAAAAACACTAACAAACTGAGAAAACATCTTTGTTATAATCAAATAATCGCACGTCTCTTATGACCAAAAAAAACTCACCTCTCAGATCTCCAGCAATGCCACTGACTCTAAACAGGAAGCAGCCCGCTTCATCCATTTTCAGGGTCCCCCCACACATTTCTATTGTGTTTCTATATTTTCATGTGTTGTGAGAATTTGCTTTTGTGTGCAAAATTATATGTTTTGAAATACTGTAATAAAATATTTATTTAAAAATAAGAGTAAAAAGTAAGCTTTTTAAATTACTCAAGAGATGTGAGTTGGGATTTTTAGGCTGTGAAAAGTATTCTACTCTATACAATGCATTTAATAATGTTGTTTACATCAGTGCCTTTTTCTTTTTAGGCGTGTTTCTAAGTGTAACTTAAATTATTTGCCATTCATGGCTTATACATTTAAAATGTGAGGGTAATTTAATGTGAGAAAACATTACATTAATATATGCACCTGTAATAAGCTGACAGAAAGCAGATTAATGCGTTTACATGCAAAGCGAAATCTGTGTGACCTAAAGGGCTGGAAAAAATCTAGCTGTGGTGATATGTTAATGCTTAGGTTAAGCACTTTGATCCCTGATTAACAAGCTGAGTTTCCAGCAGTTGGCGCCGCAAACCAAACTTATGCAGCACTGATAGAATGCATGCAATTTGGGCGTGTATTTGAAAACGTAACATTCTGTAATGCATTTAGTTATTGTTTAAGATCATTTCATGATTTCATTCACCATACAGTAGGCATCCTTCATCATCTCACTTGTGGAATACATACTTTTGTCGTTGTGTGTACCAATTTTGCATCTTGTTGTACGCTTTCAGTGCTTTCACACTGCGCATGTTTATTGCATTTATAAAGCGTTCGTGCCTTGAGTTCGGTATGTCTGATGTGATTTTTCTATGCATGATTTAATTAGAGAATCACAGTACAGGTTATTCTACTACTATAGCTAATCACTGTAGACACAAAAACAATAAACGTCTCTATAAATTAGAGACTACAGGTTGAAGGAAAATGCTGCAGTAAAAGTACAGATACAGCATTAAAATTGTACTCAGGTAAAAGTATTTTTTAAAACTACTTCCAGAGAAAAACTACTTAATTACCATAATTTGAGCATTTGTCATTTGTCATTTTACACCACTTCAGCCTGAACATATGAAGTTTTAGTTCTCTACCTCAGTGTTTCCTAACCCTGTCCCTGAAGGCACACCAACAGCAGACATTATCAACCTCTTCCTAATCAAACACACCTGAATCAATTCATCAGAACATTAGAAGAGACTCCAAAACCTGAAGTTAATGGGTCAGATAAGGCAGACATCCAAAATATATACTGTTGGTGTGTCTCCAGGAACAGGGTTGGGACGCACTGCTCTACCTTATGGTACTATGAATAATTATAAGGCAGTGGTGCTCATTTCAGTCTTTAAATACATTCACACATCAACGTTTGCGTCAGAAAGCAGCATTAAGTTAAGGGAAGATGGTGGCACAGTGTCTCAGGTGTCAGGTGGATGTTTCTAAATCAGGATTTATCAAGGGTTAAACCCCAGGTGAATTAACCCTATGGTTCCAAACATGACAAACCATGACATTCACGACACAGCTCTCCTCTCTTCTCCTTTCTCCTGCCATAAATACCATCTCCTCCTCCAGGAGCACGGCTGTCAATCTTCACAGTTAATGGAGGAGAATATGCAACACTAACTCATTAAAAAGCGTTTCTCGAATTCACCACATTGAACAAACACTCTGCATTTGGTTTAGGGCTGTTTAGAGGAATTTTAATGACGTACCTGAACGAAGCGGTCTGATGAGTTCGCTAGTTCTGCATTTTAAGTCACAACATTGGATTGTTGTTCTGCAAAACAGTTATTGAGTAAAACAACAATGCATGAACAATAAATGAACAGTTTAAATGAAGCATGAAGTACTAGCAGCTGTTGGCGTTTCAAGCGATTTGGCGGTCAACACTTCATCTAACACCTAAAAAAACAATGGATTAATTATTTACAAATTTAATGACAACTGTTATAAAGTAGATAAAAAGTTTTACTACTACTTAAAAGATTTTAACAATTAAACAAATACATAAATGTGAAAAATGTTTAAGCAAAGATATGTAACACATTACAAGGTTCCTGTTGTAAAATTAAATGTATCTGTTAATATTGTTTAATGATCTGAGATAATATGAGCTAAAATAAATGGTTATATTTTTATTAACAAATGTTAAAAAAGATGGATAAATACTGTAACAATAAATACTGTGATCACTTTGGAATTATAAGTTTTCATGTGAGCATTCTGAGTGGTTTTAAGATATTTGCATTTCATATAGCAAGCATGATATGGGAATTTATTTTACAAATATAAAAGTCAAAATGTACACACAAAACACAGTAAGTTGTAGCAGAATAACAAGATGTGAATAACACATTTTTAACAAAAATATTAGATATATGAGCAATATCACACTCGTAGCAGTGCGATGTGGCTGTATATACAGCCACGTCGCACTGCTACGAGTGTTATATTGCATTTATACAACATTTTAACGGCATAATTGTGTGTATAAAAAAGAAAATCAAACACAGAAGGCTCTATTTTAATGATCTAGGCGCAAAGTCTAAAGCGCAGGGCGCAAAAGCATTAAGGGCGTGTTCGAATCCACATGCTATTTTAAGGACGGAAAAATACACTCTGCGCCATGGCGCATGGTCTAACAGGGTTATGCTTATTCTCTTAATGAGTTATGGGTGTTTTTTTTGAGAATAAACCAATCAGAGTCTCATCTCCCATTCCCTTTAAGAGTCAGTTGGACATTTGCTATTTACATGGCGGACTTTGTAAGTGGAAAAACTGAACGCTTCACTAGCAAGAATTGCTATTTTGTGCTTTAACTTATTCTTTTCAACAAATGACTTTTTTTCAACAAATGATGCTCATTAAGAAGGGGGAAGATAATACACACCTATGGCTCTCCTGAGAGAGCTTTTAGAAGGCCTGACAGTTAAACAGAACATCTGCAGCATGAGGATAAAGAATGAGCCTCCTCTAATCGGCCTTTACTTTCACTTTCTCTTTTTCTCTTTCGTGGATAAGGAAACAGTGTTGTACACTCCACTGAAGACATCCTTTAGCCTACATAATTAATTTTGTTTGTTAAGCGCAAAGATTTGTTTCAAAACTCAAAACCCTTTTGTAAGAGGAACTACTTTCTTCAGCCATTCCTTCACATCTGCAGCTGACCGTCAGAACAGCAGAAACAGTTGCTCATTCACTAACTTAACTTTAGAGCTAGCATTTGAATGATTCTCTAGCGTAATGTCTAAAGTGATGACAAATCAGGTGATTTTGCTCACATTTTAAGATTATATGGCTGAACGGCATGAAATGCCATTTTAGTCTACAGAGATTTCCCAGTATTTCTCTGTTGCACAATATTACTATGGTATAAATACAGCACTGCAACATAAAAAAGAGAGAGATCAACTTAGAAAGTCATTTACCGGTTTAATAATGATTTGACCAGCTGTAGTTTGAAATTACACTGTTTTTCGCTTAGGTCTCTGTCGCCATCTTGTGGATGAACACCAGTCCGTGTACCCTCATATAATTGGTTTTCTCGTTTTTGCTTTCAAAACGGAAAAACGAACAATCAACTCGTTTGTGCCAATTTTGAACCTTCTCATGAACATATTTTGTTTTTACAAATATTTATTTTTGTTTTCGTCACATTTTGTTCTTACACACAAAATGAAAGCCCCCTCTCCCCTGATTGGTTGACCAAACATTAAACCGTGCCATCATGAGCTGTTTCTCGGTTTTGCAACGTTCCCTTTTAATAACTAGAAAAGTGATCGATTTTTTTAGATATTATGATAATTATTTCGGTAACGTCATTGATGCACAAGTCTTTCCTCTGTAGTTGTTTATCTTATGTAGTTTATTAATACATTAGTGTGTTTCTTTTGGTTATTCTGAAATGCAGGATATACTGGCAAGTTAAAAGTGCTGTTGTTTCAGTGATTAGAAGTACTTATTTCAGATGCCATTTTGCAAAACATCGTTACATGAAATGGACATGAACTAAGACCTCATTTGACCTTATGTACTCTCCAAGTGACTGACAGTAGTGATAAAAACTTTAACACACAGCATGCCCAACTTATGGGTATTGTTTAATAGCCATTATAACATAAAAATAGGAAGTGCTTTCTCAGCTAAGAACAGGTAAAATCCCTGAAATAACACGTGGAATAATAAAGCCAGAGAGATGAAGAGTACTTTTACAGTATTTATTTACATCAATTGCTTTTGATGAGGTTTACATTTTTTCCCTTGAATCTAAATTTAGCTTTAAATATATACTTATTCATAAATAGAAGTGATTAAAGTCTCCCGCTTAGTTTTAGAATAATTTGTGTGTTTCTCTGTATGTTTTTCTCCGCAGCACCTACGGTGGTGTCGTTTTCGTTCGATGTAGGAAACGGACCAGTGGAGCTGAACGTCCACTCTCCTACCCCACTGAATGATGACCAGTGGCACCAGGTCAGTGCCGAGAGAAACACTAAAGAGGCTATTCTTCAACTAGACCAGAAATACAAGGAGATCAGACCTGCACCTACACAGGGCCATACGCGCCTAGAGCTCTACAGCCAGCTGTATGTGGGTAAGCAGCTCATGCACATCATTTATGGGTTTATGTGGGTGAGGACTTCAGAAAAATATACTTTTCCATACACCCACCGCCTGTTCATACTTACAGTGATATTGCTGGAGGTCAGAAGGTTACTGTATTGTTGTTCGTTTATAGGAATTCATAATGTTATTGACTGTCTGTGCAGCTTATACAGATTTGATCTCATATGAGATTTATTGCTTATTAAAAGCTCTATTCATGTCATTGCAATTACAAGTAACTTTGCAACTATGTGTCATTAGTCTTTCAGTTCAGTTCATCTTTATTTCTATAGTGCTTTTTAAAATGTAGATTGCGTCAAAGCAGCTCATAGATGAAGAATGGAGAATAAAAAGTCATAATTATTCAAATTGCAGAACCTTCATGCAAGTCAGGCAGTAGACTTAGTAGAATGTCTGCTTGATGTCTGCACAGTATTTTGATGGTCCCCAACAGACATTCTTTTGCAAATAAAAGTAACTTTGCAACATAATGTCAACTAACTGCCATTAAAGTATTAGTAGACTGTCTGCTTAATATCTGCTAGCATTTTATTTTGATGGTCCACTTTAGACATTTCCAGCTACAAGTAACTCAAATGCATATAGTGTTCATTTGCGAAAGCAAATAATCACTGCATTGACAATTTTTCAGAAATCTTTTTTTTTTTTTTGCAATTAAACACTCTAATATTCAATGTCAAAACATGTTTTTGAAAACTATTAAAAAGCTCCAAGTTTTAGTCATTTCCATAAAACCAATTGTACTTTTTATTGCACAACATAAAAATATTATTTCTGAAAATTACAAAAATATATATATATTTTTTTTCAAATAAATAGTTTTTGTCATTTGAGACATAATAGACTCCTTCTACTAGTATATTATGCCAACACATGACACATGAAAATACATTTTTGTGAAACAGCAAAAACGTACTTCAATATACGACTGACTGCAGTTTCTAGGTAAAATGAACAATAAGAGACAGGATGACACCAACAACTTTTGTTCCTTTTCACATTATTGATTTTTACAGGGACTTATTAGTGATTTTATGCAGTACTTCTCCAAATAAATACCACTAAACAATTTATTTGGTGACTATGATTTTAATTGAAAACAATTGCCTGTCTCTCTATGGACAACTATTCTGGCTTGGTCAGTTTATTTGGTAGTGTTGTACTTGTGATGCAGAGTGCTCATGTTCGAGTCCGGTGAATCACAATTTCACAAAAGAGATAAAAACTATGTAAAATCAAGGTAAAACGACATGGTTGCTGTGCTCTTTTTCTCATACGTTTGCTTATGAAAGCACTATTGGTTGGTTTAGGGAAGTTTTGAGGTCATTGGTTCGCTGGTCTAGTTGATCTGTATGGCAAGCCCCGCCTTCAAGGAGGACAAGTATCTAAGCAATGTTTTTCAAATTTTCACAAATGTTGGCACCACCCTGGATTTGTCATCTAGAATGTGCAATGAAACTTACCCAGAGCAAGGTATTTTACATTTTGCAAAAAGTAGGCTTGTATTTCTAATGAGCCTTGGCTGTTTTATTTTTATTGTCCCTTTCACTGTTTTATTGACTTAACATTGTTACCTATCAATAATTACAGTAGGCATATCTGCCATAGCTCATTTCTTTCATGATCTGCCAGCAGACATTCTGCTAGTAACTACAAGTAACATTTCAGCAGCCTGTTGATTACAGTCATCATAGTATTTGTAGCCTCTCTACTTAATATCAGTGAATGCTTTATTTTAATATATTTAAAATATATTTTAGTATATAGTATATGTTAGCTACCAGTTATTATTAAAGTATTAGTAGACTATCTGATTAATTAGGATGTTATTTTGATGATCCCCTCTAGACATGCTGTTGACATTCCAGCTACGTCAACTTTTCCAGTGTATATATCATTTGAGCATTAGCAGAAATGTCAGCATAGTCTACTAATCCTTATCCTAATGCCAAGAGTAAGTTTACATGCACTTGCAAAGTCTACAGTACAATCAACAAAATGTCTCAATGGAACCAACAAAATAAAGTTTAGCCACGTTGACAAAAAATAAAGAAAGATCAAACAGTCTTTCTTCATTATTATACTCAAATAAGGCGCCCTTTTTCCCAGATCTCTCTGTTCTTGTCTGTTCTGTTGAGTTGAATTTATTCTCTCTCTTTTTTCTCCATCTCTCTTGCTGTTTCTGCAGAGAAATCAGCAGTTTCTCTGAGTTCTTTCACAGAGCTCTCTATGTTCTCGCATGTCTGAAAGTGAAAATGTATTTATAGTCGGCAGCCTAAATGCAGGTGTAGCTATTAAAACCTACACTTAATGACACGGAACCCTGGGGAACCTGTTCGCCTCCGAAGTATGAAAAAGTCCACTGTAAAGAAAAGGAAGTTGGAAATGGGTTTGACTGAATGCAGCTGGAAAACGTCTCCGGCGCAGCAGGGAATGTGACTAATAATGGTGTCATGTGTGCTATGCTAACATTAGCGAGGAGTCTTTTTATGGCTTTAAAAGTGTGAACAAGCCGTGTCACTCATGAGGCAATTATCTCTTGAACAGAATGGCTTTGGGCTTTTATTGTGCTATTTTGTGCTTTGACTTATTCTTTTCAACAAATGACTTTGACGCTCATTAAGAAGGGGGAAGATAATACACCCCTATGGCTCTTCTGAGAGAGCTTTTAGAAGGCCTGTCTAGCTTGTTTGTTTAAAGCTTGACGTCACAAATTATTTCATGATCTCCAAAAATGTAGCTAGAACCTTTTTTTTTCCAATTATTTTAGAGTTGTTGATTGATTTTAGGCCTCACGGTGGTGCAGTGGATAGCACGTTCGCCTCACAGCAAGAAGGTCGCTGGTTCGAGCCTCGGCTGTGTCAGTTGGCATTTCTGTGTGGAGTTTGCATGTTCTCCCCGTGTTGGCATGGGTTTCCTCCTGGTGCTCCGGTTTCCCCCACAAGTCCAAAGACATGCGCTATAGGTGAATTGGGTAAGCTAAAATTGTCCGTAGTGCATGAGTGTGAATGGGTGTGTATGGATGTTTCCCAGAGATGGGTTGCA
>CAIGQW010005871.1:2960923-2971647 GCA_903798125.1 Danio choprae
ATACTATACTATACTATACTATACTATACTATACTATACTATACTATACTATACTATACTATATTGTGCATGAAGTCACCATTTTCAAAAAATGTTGAAGCTTCAACCGAATCAAGATTGTTTTCTTAATTATTGATATATTCACGTAAAAACCTATGTTTACTGCTGTGCCTGCAGACAACTCAACCTTCTTAGCTGTGGTGATTCAGGTTTTACATTTGGTTAGGGATTTTGAAACTGGAAAAAGGCCACTTATGAAAATGAAGGGATTGCAGCTTATGCAAAACAAGAATCACGTCAATGTAATGCAAGCCTCAACATGGCATAAACAAGCAGCTCTCTGCTCCTCTTTACAGAGCTCTTTTATTAATGAGAAGAAGTCAAAGCAAATTGTAGAAAAAAAACAGCAAAAGTTGTCTAAGAAACGATCACGGTCACATGATGTAAAAATTAAAAGCATAAATAAATGGAAAACATCACAAAATATGGGAAAATGTTAAAAGGAATAGTTAATGACCAAATTTAAATTCTGTCATCCTTTACTCTCCCTTCATTTGTTCTAAGCCGGCAGTTTCCTTTTTTCTTTGAACAGAAAAGAAGATAGAAGAATTACTCGAAGAATAGTACTCTGTTGTATAAATATTTACTTTCTGCTATGGATGTCATTGGCTGCAAATTTCTAACATTCTTTTATTTGTGCTTGACGGAAAAAAAGAAACACATACAGTAAAGCTCTAAATGGGAACGTCCCATTATGTCCACCAAAAGAAATGTATGAGAGACCATCTTGTGAAATGCACAACAACAACGACTCATTGGAAACACGTGCTTCAGCCTACATTTCACCGATATACAAAAACATATTTAAACATATGTTTGACTGCAGTTTCTAGCGAAAATGAACACAACAGGGCAATATGATATCAGCAGCTTTTGTTTCTTTTCACACTAATGATATTTACAGATAACAGATATATTATCAATGAATAAAGGATTATTTTGTGCAGGTTTTTCCACAACAGACAATACAAATAACAAAATAACCCTAATGGTGTCTATCAGTTGTAATCAAATATGCCCTACCTGTGGATCTCTATATGGACAACTATTCTAGCATGGTCAATTCAGTGTACTTGTGAAGCAGAGTGATTGGGTTCAAGCCTGGTGAAGCACTGTTCAACTAAACAGATAAAAGCAATGTAAAATCAAGGTAAATCTACATGGTCACAGTGCACTTTCTAACGTTTGCTTTTGAAAACACAATTGATTGGTTTAGGGAAGGGTCTAGGTCAGTGGTTCATTATGTGATCTGACAAGCTCTGTTGTGTTCAAGAAGGATGTGTATCTTTGAAACATACATTTCATCCAATACATGCAACATAATCACCTGAAATGTGAGGCACATATTTCCAACGAGCCTGGGCTGCAAGTGCAACATCTCTAACATACTCAATGGGCATGTAGATGTCTTGCCTGTTAAACTGTGAAAGACTGATTTGCTATGATCCATGTGCTTGAGACAATTTCACTGGAGGTAATGGAGAAATTAATTTGAGGTTTGTTGAACTGCTTGTAATCTTCACACAGGTTTTTGTAGATGTAAAACTCTTAAAGTCATCCTCACTGCAGTCCCCATTCTATAATCCCTTATTGATACCTTTATTGACCACAAAAAGAGGTCACACTTGGAGAGAGCTAGGACCACATTGATATAACAGTATCTGTAACTCCAAAGTGTGACGTTAAAGTCAGCACTAAATAGCAAGCTGAACTCTTTCTTACAGTATATCCACACTCACACCAGCCCTTAGTGTCCTCCATTGTGAATCAAAAGGAAATTTTCAAAAGGAAATTGTGACAGTTTGACTAGGCTGTAAATCCTTCTAGTCTAACATTGTAATAAAGATGTTACAGAATATCCGTGTTTGCCTCAACATATAATGGATGACCGGACTTATGAGGCTTCTCAGCTGATTTTTCAAAAGGAGGGAAAACAGCAGAAAACACTGTGGTTACTGAGCCTTTTAAAGAGGTGTTTCACAAGTTCAAATGTTGTAAAATTGCACTTGCCTTACCTGTCAGCACAGCAACTTTCCAGCGCTTAAACGAACTTAGACTTACAAAGAAAAATACTATGAATGATGAAAGACTGAGTAATTTAGGGGCTGCATATAGAGTCAGAAATGATTTGGACCATTAACCAGAATTTTGCTTGTATACTTGCAAAAATAAATTAACATGAGAATGTTTTGAACATGGTGTGTTGTAACACAAATATGTGTACAGAATACATTTTACAGCTTTAGATTGTAGGTTGACACACCAAGCTGACACCAAAAATCAGCAAAGAAATCTAACTGTGTCCAACTGCATGTTCGTTCTGCACCTGTGTGTAAAAAATAGAACTTTTTGTCTAAATAAGACAGTAATAATGGGAAAATAAAACTACAACTGCCAGTGATTACTTAATATTTAAAAAATCAATCATACTATTTTGGTATAAAAATATTTGCATTAAAAAATATATTATTTGCTTGCTTTCATTAGTTTGAACAATTTCGCTTTTATTCTCATGCACTGATTTTTTGAGCATCTGACGCTCACTTATAGCCTAGTGTGTCATAATGACCCCAATAATAAATGATGGGATTAATTCTAAAGTGTTAAAAGGATGGATTCACCATTTACTCACCTTTACATTATTCCAAAATCTGTAAGAGTTTCTTTCTTCTGCTGAACACAAAATAAGTTATTTTTGAAGAATATTGGTAACCCAATGTTTGTCAGTCACTGACCTCAATAGTAAGAAAACAACTAAACCAACCAACCAAAATCATGTTCTCTTGTGTTCAACAGAAGATAGAAAATAATTAGTCCTTCCAGGATTTTGTGGCCAATGGATTTTATGTTAAAATTACAAGAACTGAATCAAATAATACCATAAGGTTATCACAAAATCAGACGTTTTAGGAAATAATATAAAAAATGATGTCCCTACAGAATCCTGGAGGCACTGAACAAAGTGAAGTTTTGTAGTGCTAAAGGTGCCACTCTTAAACACAAATACTAATATACACTAAAACACTGGTAGATTGGTTGTTGAGATGTTCCATCAATGCAAAGTTCACTGTCATCTACTGTAGGTTGGTATTATTTCTGTGATTTTTCTAAAAAGACCATTATATTTCATCTGGGTTTACATGTACTCATTTTAAACTTTTTTTACTGTCACTTAGATGACAAATTTCTTAAGGGTGAAGAAAGATCATAGAATTATTTTCTGCAAAATTTGAAACTTGAATTCTCTTTGGTTTACCAAAGAATGTCATGTCCATCTTGGATGGCCTGGGGCGTTTTTGCGTGAACCACTTCTGTGAGATTACAGAATCTGACATTCCTTTAGACAATACAGGAAGCTAGGTCATGGATTACTGTTCAATATATTAGCCAGCCCAAGTTTTAACCCTACAGTAGGTCTCATTTGCATGTTGTCCATGGAGCAGATGAAAAATTCATTCTCATCCCCTGCTTTTATCTGCAGAAGGTTGGACTGGCATATCAATTTCAAAACCACACTAATATTAGGTGTAATATGCTTTGTAGTCCAAATGCAGGTCAAAGGTAGTCTAATACCTGTCTGTTGTTTCAGTAAAAAATTAACATGTTGACTTGACCATTCACAAAGAGCAGCAAACTCTTGTTTTTTCTAGTTTTTAGTCCCTGACCCTCAACGGTGATCTTAATTGTTATATATGTGCTGAGTGGACAAGTCCAGACCCATCAAGCTTCTGTCTGGCCTCTTCTGCTCTGCTTATGAATTGCTCGGTGCTTCGTTTTTTTCAGCACCATTTCACCCCATGCCATCATTTATTAATAAAGCAGATTGCCTTCTACTTCCTTTCACCCATGGATGCTTGTGTCTATTTGAATTTGTTTTGCATTTATAGTGGCCTCTTTATATTTAATGGAGGATTAAATGCTTGCTTGTACTTTATCGTCATTCTCTTCATCTCAAATAACAAGCAGACGTTTGATGTAACAGCCACTAACACATTCCTTCTCTGCATTGTAATGTCTGTTTGCATGAATATTTCATTCTTCTTTATTTTTCGCCATATTGTTGTCCTTTGTGATTTATTGTATTTTTCTGTTCTCAGCTTGGCCTCGATTATGCATTACTTTTACTACCACTGTATGTTTTTAATTTAAATAATTGTTTTGTTCATTTACATTTTTCATTATTATTATTGTTTTCTTTGTTTTGGTGTATTATTCTTTCTTCCATTGCTTGCACGTCTGGGCGGTATTGATTCTCCAAAGGGAAGCCAGCATTGTGGGCCTGTCAGGACAGTAGGTAACTTTTTGTAAGATGTACCCCAACAAACACCCTAGTAAATTAGATGATACATATTTTCATATCTGTCTGTCCATCCATCTTTCTACCCATCTGTGTGTCTGTCTGTCTGTCTGTCTAACATTACACATATTGTTTTAAGTATTACATCCATCAAAATGAATTTAAAACATCTAGTTTTGTAGATTTTGAAATCAGCATTGATTCTTAAATCACACGTCTGTGTTTTTCAGTTATTTCATGAATAAATCTTCTCTAGTTTTTACATACACTAAAAAATATTGCTCCAGCATACATGAAAAGACCCTGAATTACCAAATCTTATCATACTCTAATAAACAGACAGCTAATTCATGATAATTCACATGAAAACATGTGAAACCACATTCACAGGCTGAACCCCATTCAGATCAGTTTGTAAAATCAGTTAATCGTTTACTAATGACTCACTCTGAATGGGTCACTTTAATCAGTGAGTTGTTTACTGATGACTCACTCTGAATGGGTCACTTTAATCAGTGAGTTGTTTACTGATGACTCACTCTGAATGGGTCACTTTAATCAGTGAATTGTTTACCGATGATCATTTTGAACCATAATAAATAAATCGTTTGAATCAGTAAGTTGTTGACTTGTGAGCAGATGTCAGTTTAATTTACAAAGTAATTGTTCAGTGCAAATTGTAAAGTTATTTAACAGGCTAATTTATGTGCAATTTACATGATTACCTAAATGTTCTTGTTTACGTGTGGATTATTAATCTATATCTAAAAAATAAAGCAGGTTTGAATTGACAGTAATAGTCTTTTGTAGGGTACGTTAGCTAAGTGGTTAGCACGGTTGCCTCACAGGTTTTTGGTTTGAGTCCCGGCTGGACCAGGAAGCATTTCTGTGTAGATTTTGCATGTTCTTATTGTCTTCACGTGAGTTTTCTCCGGGTGCTTTAATTTCCTCCACATCCAAAGACGTACAATAAATAAAAATTAATAAATAAATTTGATAAAATATGAAACATGGATGTAGTTTGTAATTGAAAGTGTGTAGCTGTTTCCCAGCACTCAGGGTTGGAATTTACCAGCAGCTGGAAGGGCATCCGCCGCTAAAACCTATGCCAGAGTAATTGGCAGGTAATTCCACTGTAGCTACCCATGATAAATCAGTAAATAATTCAATTCAATTCAATTCAAGTTTATTTATATAGCGCTTTTTACAATATAGATTGTGTCAAAGCAGCTTAACAAGTTTAAATATGCCGAAGGAGATTGAGTGTGTTCATATTTTGTAAGCTTTATTATTTTATTGCAACTATAGCAATGTTAAGACAGAAATATACATTTTAAGTCAAATTGTCTATTTCTAAAAAATAAATTCTTGACACTGGTTTGCCAAATTCAATGTGTACCAATGTAAGTGAGGTCAATAAAAACATTGATGACGCTGTTATAAAATTATATGACAAAATACTAAGACTATTAATATGAAATTTTCATGACAGATTCAGTTTGTTCCACAGAAGAAAAAAAAAATGCCAGAAAAATATTAATGACACAATTATGACAATCATGCTTATGACAGATTGATGATGTTATGTTGTCTTGGTAATGTCAAGTTGCCACGACAAAGACAATGACAGGTTATGATGTATTTGTTTATGTCATGTTGTTATAACAAATACATCTCAAACAATGTCATTGTTGCATTTAAAATGACATTGTCATAAGCATTCATACATTCTCCTTCATATTCATGATGTGTCAGAAACAGAAACATCATTTTTGTGTATTGTTACACCCTATCTATCTATCTGTCTGTCTATCTCTGTCCATCCATCTATCCATCCATCCATTTGTGATAGTTGCTGCAATACTGGGCTGCAAATAGCTCGTGCAATGCAAAGGTAAAAGCAAAAAATATGATTCCACTGAGCAGGATAGTCTAATAAATGCAATATGCTAATTCATTAAGGTTTCATTAGAGAATAATTTCCGATTCAGGGCTCATCAGAGATGGAGGCAGTGGACTTCAGGAGGGTTTTAACAGCTTGTCGTAAGAGCCTCTTTCTTCACTCAATTTTATTCATGCATGCTTTCAAAATTAAAAAACACAACAATCTTGTGTTTATGAAAACAGCACTGGTGAGAAAGTTTTGTGAAGTTAATTCTTCAGTAACAAACAAGGGCAGAACAAAATGCCTGCGAAGTGGCATAAATCAAAATAATCATGCAACAGAGAATAAATAGAAAAATTAATTAAAACGTGTTTGTCTTATGTTCGTCCTTGAAACATAAGACATTGTGTCTTTCATTACAGCTTTATAATAGCACAGCATATTTGCTGTACATTTCATGATAACCGCTCCGCTCAGGTTTATTAGCAAAGGATTCAGTGAGTTTATTTTGTATTAAACAGCTAAGCAGGTCACCATCTCAATTAAAACTCAACTCTTAATGTTAAGCTTAAGTTCAACTGACTTTAGAAAACTTAGAATTTTCATAGCATAGCCAAGCTGCAGTAATCTATAGATACTCCAGTTCATATCATTTCTCCAAAAGAACTGATAAAGCTTTCCTTGTTTGTTAGCTTGATAAATTATTGTACTTGAGGGTCTATTTTTTTTATTATTTATCGTTGGTAAATAATTAATGCATCCTGCCAGGACGTTTACTATAAATCTAGCATTAATCCAGCAATTGATTGTACGATTTCTGTTTAACTGGGCAGTTTCCTATAATGAAAAGATGTCCGGACACGACATTGAGCGATTGGCTAATGGTTATTTTCTCCTGGAAGTTGAACTCTAATGGTGTCTAATTTCTCTAAGGTGTGTTGTATTGAATTCTACATGCCATAATGAGTGAAAAGCACCAGAAGGAGTTTAGCTATTGGCTGAGACTTAATGTTTCTCATTTAACCTTTTGTTTTCAAGCTTGTTGCAATGAAAATCATTCTGTCGAGTGAAATATTGACCAGTATTTCCCTCGATTTCTCATCTAGGTGCAGCGGGAGGTCAGAGAGGATTTCTCGGATGCATTCGCTCTCTGAAGATGAACGGCGTGACCCTTGACTTAGAAGAGAGAGCAAAAGTCACTCCTGGTGTAAAGCCTGGCTGTTCAGGTCACTGCACCAGTTTTGGGATGTATTGCCGCAATGGTGGGAAATGTGTGGAGAAATACAACGGCTATTCCTGTGACTGCACCACCACTGCTTATGATGGACCTTTCTGTTCAAAAGGTCAGTAATGCAAATCGAAAATTTTGCTGGGAAGTTTATGCACCCTAAAACTTTCTACACTAGAGACTGATGAAAATATGTCTAGACTAAAACTGGCGGGTTACTTTGAGAGGCCCTCTATGCATTCAAGCTCCGCCTCCCTCATTGGAATATAGTAATAGCATCACTGACACCAACAGGCCTCTTTTGTAGTTCATGCTCTGTGTCAAGACCTCCATCAGACACCGCATGACCTCCGTTTAAAAACGGTGATCCGCTGTCAGCCAGAGACTCTCATGGTTGCGCTCAGCTTTCAACTTCTCCTTTAGCTTGAAATATGCATGAACAGCCTAGTAATTGCAAAGTTTTAACTCACATTTCCATTTTACACTTATTTACTTGGGTATTGCAGTCAATATCGAATTCTCTCTGATTCTTTGCCTTTGGGTCGGTGCAATTGCTCCCACAGGCTGCCGTACATCAATGTGGCTCAATACTATACCTTCAAATCAGAAAGAGGAATATGCTTCATTTGGATTCATAATCATGGATGTGATGTGTTACTTTATAAATATATGAACTTTTCAGTAATGATAGTTTACCTAATAATTTTATTTATTTATTTATTTTACAATATATAAATGCTTATTGTATATAATAAATATATAAATGCTTAATTAAATTTTACAGACAGTGAAAGGGTCTGGGCTGAACCAAATCGAAGAGAAGTCTGTATTGTTGCACCCCTAGCATCAGTTTAATCAGACCAAAACTGTCCTGTACTGACGGTTTTCTGACATACTATGGCAAGTGAGTCGAGACGTTCGAGTAGCAATCTACAGTGCAAAGGTAAGAATCCTAAAATAGTGAGGGACGCGAGATGAGTATGTGAGTAATTAAAAACGCTAAAACTATTTTAAAAGCCTACATCTGGGCACATTTGACTGCTTGTGAGTTTGCTGGGACAGTCTTTCACTAACACTAAAGGTACACTAGTACCCAAGATCCCCTCTGTCACTGCTAAGAGCCCACTGTAAAAAGAAAGAAATCTCTCCCACTTGCTGAGCAGCAGAACACAATGCTGAACATGTCATCATCACTATTTGATTTTTGATACATTCAAGAAGCCTGTTTTCTTTTGGTATTGTATTTAATGACAAAATGGTATACTGATGTTCAATTTCATTGCAATTTTCTTACCAGTAGTAATTACACAGTAATTAAAGGATCCAATTCAGAATGTGTGGAAGTCACTGGTTCTCAGAACACATCAAGGATGTGGAATTTGTACCCAACAAATGTAATTCCAAATATCTGCACCATTTTTACCCTGCCATTCACACTCCTACTGTGTCAAGGCTTTCGACCCAGTTGTACTAAAACATGGTGATTCTGTCTCTGTTGATTATAAACCCCACAGTGCAGCCTGGTAGAAAAGTAAAGATTGCTCAAGGGCCTTGCAGCAAATAATTAAACCAATCTATAGTCCCTACACTGATTTCCTTCCTGCTCCCGAAACAGCATTTGTGCAAAGCTCATTTGTACTTAGCGCTCTATTCCCAGGAGGAAAATGGCTAAATGAGAGAACGCCATGAATAGCAGATAAACCCGCCTCGTCCTCTGTGTACATGAGATATTCAGTGCAGAAGCGCATTGTCATGTTCGCTCACTCGCTTTTTACCCTTGTGTGTATTTACTTCATTACCCATGTTGATTTCCCATGGTTCTTCCTGTTCCACCCCATATGCAACAAATCCTGTGTTTATACTACTTCTGCGTAAGACAAATCCACACACACTTGCACACACACATCCTAGCAGCTAGGTTAAACGATCCATGTAAGGACCTTTGTTCACCCCTCAAGTAAAAAGGTAATAGGAAAGTGTCCTCTTGGTTTTTATGGCTGTCGAAGAAGCCTCTTATGAATACAAAACATGTCGGTAATGTCAGTCTCCTTGCCCTTCTGCTGCAGATGGCCGAGTCAGACATCAATTACACATTCCCACTGCACATTTATTGAATGGTGGCCATGAATTTGCCCAAAGTATCAGGTGTTTCTCGATGAATCATAGTCTTAACTAGGTTGGGTAGAGAAAGCTAAATTTTACCTATATAACTAGTATGTATTTGGACCAAATAGAAATGCAGATTTCAGTGTTTCGTTTAGGTGCCACTTAAATACCTATGCTGTCGATAGAAATAAGAGGTGCAGAAAGCAAAGGATTGGAAATGTGGTTCTTTTATATGAAAAGATCAATAGGCTACATTTTAAATCAGTAACCTGTAAGTGATATAACTGTAATTTCCAATTACTGCAAAATCTCCTTACTTTGAAGGCCCTGTGTCAGGATTATAAGTATTCTGTCAGAATGTAATATTGATAGTGGTATGTATTGCACAGGTGGCGCGGTGGTTCAGTGGTTAGCATTGTCGCCTCACAGCAAGAAGGTCGCTGGTTCGAGTCCCGGCTGGGCCAATTGGCATTTCTGTGTTCAGTTTGCATGTTCTCCCTGTGTTGGCGTGGGTTTCCTCCAGGTGCTCCGGTTTCCCCCACAGTCCAAAGACGTTCGATATAGGTGAATTGGATCAACTAAATTGGCCGTAGTGTAAGAGTGCGTGTGTAAATATGAGAGTGTTTGGGTGTTTCCCAGTACTGAGTTGCAGCTGGAAGGCGAAATAATTGTTCAATTATTGAAGCTGGATTTTTGAACACCAGGATTAGTCTACATTGCTGTTATTAGTAATTTCATTTTTAATTAGTGTTAAATTATTATAGTTGGCTTATTCATTCATTCATTTTCTTTTCGGCTTAGTCCCTTTATTAATCTGGGGTCGCCACAGCGGAATGAACCGCCAACTTATCCAGCATATGTTTTACGCAGCAGATGCCCTTCCAGCTGCAACCCATCACTGGGAAACATCCATACACACTCATTCACACACATACACTACGGATGATTTAGCTTACCCAATTCACCTATAGCGCATGTTTTTGGACTGTGTTGGACTGTGTTGGACCCGGAGGAAACCCACACAAACACGGGGAGAACATGCAAACTTCACACAGAAATGCCAACTGGCCCAGCCGGGGCTCGAACCAGCGACCTTCTTGCTGTGAGGCGACAGCGCTACCCACTGCGCCACAGTGAGGCCCCAAAAC
>CAIGQW010005871.1:3021647-3065913 GCA_903798125.1 Danio choprae
TGTTGAAGACACAATTATTAGCCCTCCTTTTAACCCTTCTAATTCTAATTTATTTAAACTAATTTATTTTGTTTATTTTGACTACTTAATATTCTAGAGATATTTTGCAAGATAATAGTATTCAGCTTAAATTTAGATATAAAAATATTCCACTATATTGCTATTTTATTGTACTTTTTAATCAAATAGAATTGCAATTAACGATGGCACGGTGGCTTAGTGGTTAGCACTGTCGCCTCACAGCAAGAAGATCATCGGTTTCAGTCCAAAGACATGCGGTATAGGTGAATTGACTTAACTAAATTGGCTGTAGTGTATGAGTGTGTGTGTGTATGGGTGTTTCCCAGTACTGGGTTGCGTCTGGAAGGGCATCCGCTGCGTAAAGCGTATGCTGGAATAGTTAGCAGTTCAATCCGCTGTTATGACCTCTGAAATAGAGACTAAGCCAAAGAAAAATGAATGAATGAATGTTCCAATTAACACTTCTTTATTGCACTATTCCACTATTTCCTATTTTAATTCAGGTACTGCACTGTGAGAGGATATTCTAGAGTCACAGTAAAAGATGCCAGACTGCAGTAGTTTGATTCACAACTAGAGAATTTTTTTTTTGTAAACTGTTCTGCACTAATTCTTCTGTGCACATTAGCGTTATTGCTTGATTTGCATAACCCATTTATTGAACATAGCTGTGTGTTTCCTTGCTCATTGCTTGTACTAAATGATGAAATGTTATCATATTCTGAGCACATTAAATGTTAAAGCTTTTTAGATATTTAAAAGACAACTGATACTTAGGAAACCAGAAGAAATACCACTAGAAAATATAATCAGTTCTAGCTTAAATGGATAGTTCACCCAAAAATTAAACATTACTCTCTATTTACTGACAGTCAAGTGGTTACAAACATTTGAGTTTCTTTCTTCTGTTGAACACAAAATAAGATATTTTGCAGAAAGCTAAAAACCTGTAATCATTATCTATCATAGGAAAAACACAATGAAAGTCAATAATTACAGGGTTTTAGCTTTCTTTAAAATGTTCTTTTTGTGTTCAACAGAAGAAAGAAACTCAAACAGATTCGGAACAAGAGGGGGGATAAGTAAATGATGACAGAATGTTTATTTTTAGGTAAGCTATTCCTTTAAAATAGTTCAATATTATTACTGTTGTGATTTAATCATGAGATCAGACAACACATTATAATGTTGTTTGTAAGGCATTATGCATATATTAAGAATTCCCTTACAATGCATTATAAACACAGGATTTACAAGCCCTATTCCCATGGGATTAGTATTATCTGGGGACTTTAGCGTGATTTAGAAATGACTTCGTGGCGCATCCCTATGGGACCAGCAAACACTAGGATTTTACATGAATTTACTGACTTATCTCCCAGATAATGATGTCAAGGCATTCTGTGGTCCAAATAGTTGGATAAAAAAAAAAGAAGAAAGTTCCTAACCGCAAAAGAAGAAAGTTTGTTTTTCATTGTGCTCTACTGACGCTTTTCAACTTTCTCTTTCTGCAAATTCTTGTTGTATGTTGTGTAGTGAAATGATCCTACACCCACAATATGATCAGAACCCACAACACAACACTGTCTGTTTTTTTATGAGGGATAAAAAGGCTAGTATGTGAAACAAAATGATATTCAACCCACCAAATTACAGAAATGCTGGTTTGCATGGGACTGATATTATCACAGGGCCTGTTCTGTGAAATATGGTAGGAGATTTTTACTTTGCTGAAAGACATGACCGATTCGCGTGGAATTAAGATCACAGACAACCTCCGAAGATAATAAAAATGACTAGAGGTCATCAGGTAATGCTAATCCTGTGTGAATAAGAGTGTAGAAAGTATTACAAGAGATTTGCCCTAATAGAAAGCAGGCATATTTTACTGGGACTGTACACCACCCATCTGTACAACACATTCCATCCACTGCAATAACTGAATTCGCTCTTAAAAATAAAATTAAATCATCCATCATGTTAGGTGTTGACTCTTTATCATTAGCTATGTTCCATCCAAAGATGGACAAAACTGGAGTATCATATAAAACAGTGGTTCTCAACCACGTTCCTGGAGGACCACCAGCACTGCACATTTGCCAGGTCTTTTTAAACAAACAGGCCTGATTCAGATCAACAGCTCATTAGCAGAGACTGAAAGATATGTAATAGATGTGACAGACAAAAGAGACATGCAAAATGTGTAGTGCTGGTGGTCCTCCAAGAATGTGGTTGAGAATCACTGGTATAAAACATCTTTGAAAAATCTACCTTCCTGATAAACTGATACCAAATATCAAAAAGAAAAATAGAATTGGCTGCAGTAGGAGAAGCCACAGTGGCCCTTTTTGCTTATATAAAAGATTATTATAACCGTTTTTTTTGGAGGCGTTAGATCACTCTTTTAGAGCACAACTGCTAAAGACATTTCTGAGAGGTAATAATACTGAACCACTTTGATGAAGGAGATTTTAGAATGACCGTTTTGAATTTTTGTTGTCACATGATATTTATTCGGATCAATTTTATTCAGTAAATGTTTTTCCATTGCAGTTTATGTGCATTTTTTCTTATAGCAAAAAGTTTACCCTACCAAGTTGTGTGCATAAGTTTTTAATGTGCATTTTGCAAATGTCTGCACAATTTGGCTTTTCCATTAAGCACTTTTGAAATGTGATATTCTAAAATGCACATAAACATAGGTGGATGGAAACATGGCTGTTGTGCAGCACATCCACCTTCCTCCATCACACTCCTGCTACATCAGTTTTCATCTGTTACCATCGTAACGCTTTCATCCCACCCTTCTCTCCATCTCCACCCATCCATCAAAAGACGGTCCTCAATTGCTCATTTGCCCCCTCTTTCTCTGTCTCTCCTCCGCAATAATGGGCCCTACCAGAATCACTGTGTTTACTTTAATGTCCCTGAATTATTCATAACGTATCGCAGCCGCGCATAGACAAAGGAGCTGTTAAAATCATTTTATGGCACTTTTACTTGCACTGTATAATTCTGCGTTTCACTTCTCAGCACAAAATAGCATTGATGGACTGTGTTGTGTTGACTGTAGTGAGGAAAACAGAATCGGTTGCTTTTGTTGAGCTTTAGGATATGATCAAGAGCACATTGAGCCGATCTCATGGCTGTTTTCTACACTGAACTAGGTTGTGAAATGGGAGGAAGTGTTTTCAGCTGGTGCTACAGGTGTGGTGCATTGCAGCATCAGTCTGTGCTGTTGAGGAAAGTATAATACAATAGTGCCAGATTTATGTTATATTTACTTCATAAATTCTTTTACAATTAAAAAAATGAAAATAATATATAAGAAATATTTATTATACAGTGCATCCGGAAAGTATTCATAGCACTTCACTTTTTTTTTACATTTTTTTATGTTACAGCCTTATTCCAATATGGATTAAATTGATTTATTTCCTCAAAATCCTACACACAATACCCCATAATGACTATGTGAAAAAATATTTTTTGAAATTGTTGCAAATTTATTAAAAATAAAAAACCTGAAAAATCACATGTACATAAGTATTGACAGCCTTTGCAGTGAAGCTCTAAATTCATCAGGTACTTAGGTACATTCTGTTTCCACTGATCATTCTTGAGATGTTTCAGCAGCTTAATTGGAATTCACCTGTGGTAAATTCAGTTGATTGGACATGATTTGAAAAGGCATATACCTGTCTATATAAGGTGCCAAGGTTGACAGTGCATGTCAAAGCACAAACCAAGCATGAAGACAAAGGACCTGTCTGTAGACCTCTGAGACAGGATTGCCTCAAGGCACAAGGCTGGGGAAGGTTACAGAAAAATTTCTGCTGCGCCGAAAGTTCCAACGAGCACAGTGGCCTCCATCATCCATAAGTGTAAGATGTTTGGAACCACCAGGACTCTTCATAGAGCTGGCCAGCCATCTAAGCTGAGTGATGGGGGAGAAGGGCCTTAGTCAGGGAGGTGATCAATAACCTGATGGTCACTCTGACTGAGCTCCAGCGTTCTTCTGTGGAGAGAGGAGAATCTTGCAGAAGGACAACCATTTGTGAAGCAATCCACCAATCAGGCCTGTATGGTAGAGTGGCCAGACGGAAGCCACTCCCCACCTAGAATTTGCCAAAAGACATCTGAAGGACTCTCAGACCATAAGAAACAAAATTCTCTGGTCTCTTCTGAGTTAATGCCAGGCGTTATGTTTGGAGAAAACCAGGCACCACTCATCACTAGGCTAATACCATCCCTACAGTGAAATATGGTGGTGGCAGCATTATGCTGTGGGGATGTTTTTCAGCTGCAGGAACTGGAAGAATAGTCAGGATAGAGGGAAAATAAATGCAGCAATGTACAGAGACATCCTGAATGAAAACCTGCTTCAGAGTGCTCTTGACCTCAGACTGGGGCGACGGTTCATCTTCCAGCAGGACAATGACCCAAAGCACACCGCCAAAATATCAATGTGGAGTGGCTTCACAACAACTCTGTGAATGTCCTTGAGTGGCCCAGCCAGAGCCCAGACCTACATCCTACATCTCTGGAGAGATCTGAAAACGGCTGTACACCGTCGCTTCCCATCCAACCTGATAGAGCTTGAGTGGTACTGCAAAGAGGAATGGGCAAAAAAAGTGTGCCAAGCTTGTGGCATCATATTCAAAAAGACTTGAGGCTGCAATTGCTGCCAAAGGTGCATCAACAAAGTATTGAGCAAAGGCTGTGAATACTTATGTACATGTGATTTTTCAGGTTTTTTATTTTTAATAAATTTGCAACAATTAAAAAAAAAAAAAAATTCACATTGTCATTATGGGGTATTGTGTGTAGAATTTTGAGGAAATAAATGAATTTAATCCATTTTGGAATAAGGCTGTAACATAGAAAAATGTGGAAAAAGTTAAGCGCTATGAATACTTTCCGGATGCACTGTATTTGTACTGTAATGGTGTAAAGACCCCCTGGCTATCGGGACGAAGGAGGCGGAGAACAGATAAACTTTAAATAATTGTAATAATGAAAATAATCATAAAACAAACTGGCGGCTGCAGCTTCTCACATTGACTACCACCAATCTGAAAGCAAAATGAACAAAGTGTTCAGGCCCTGTCCTCTCTCGCCCTCCACTGCTGTCTCTCTACTTTCTAAGACCCTCCATGAGACACCAGACAGGTGGCGCACACAGGTGACAGATGATAACATTAACGCCACCGGCTTCGTTCCGCTCTTTCATGGCCCCCATTCGCTTTTTAAAATATATTTTGTATATTAAGCCAGGAGGTCTTTCTGTGTGTAGTTTTCATGTTTTTCCCATGTCTGTGTGGGTTTTCTCCAGGTGCTCTGGTTTACCTCACTGTTCAAACTAAGTCATGGAGTACAGGTGAATTGGATAAAATAAATAGACCAAAGTGAGTGAGTGAGAGTGTGTGTGAACGAGAGAGAGTTTTTCTGTTTTGGGGGTTGCATGAGTTTGCACCCTCAAGAAGGGCATCTGCCAGCAAAACATTGATGGATCATTCTACTGTGGTGACCCCTGATAATGAAGGGAATAAGCTGAAGGAACATGAGGGAGTCACTACAAAAGAATTGAATCAAAGATTTAACTAAGAATTATCCTTTTACTAAGAATAATTGATTGCACTGCATATTTATTTGTATTGTATAGTTTTATAGGTGCTATATATTAATCATTATAAATGAATACACTAAGACATGGCAATACAAACAGTTGGTAAACCAATTATACAATAAATTATCTAACAAACAATTAAATATTTTATGATGAGGTTGATAATGATTATTAGTAGTAGTGGTAGTAGTAGTATAGTAGTATAGAAATTTTCATATTGTGAGCTGTGGGTGTCTTGGTTTCCCAGTATCGTTTTATCATTCAGAGCACATAAGCTGGTGTTTCTTCTGTTGAGAGCGGGTGGAGGAAATGCATCAGCATCAGGTCACGCCAGCACATCAGACACTTCTTGACCTTGAATCTCATTAGCCTCAATCTCATTCCCCTGCCTCACGCTAAAAGCACCATGTGCCCTTTTAGATCAACAGCCCGACTGGATTGGATTCATTTGCCTTTATTCATTAATTTGTCAGAATTTAGTGTTTATAGAAACAGGCCATGATGATATGAACTTTTAGTTTGAATTGTTAAAATTAAGTTAGGATTCAAGTTGATACTGAGACAAATACCTACTTTTGATTATTAGATAATCGATTAGATAAACATTAGTTCAGGAAAACTGCAACAAAGTTGTTTTATTATTACGCTGGAATGAGAGTATAGTTCCTACACATATCGGCATAGAAAATAGCAACTATTCATTTTTCATTAATCTTAGTACACTTTGTAACTACAACAGGGTCAAGCTTTAAAAGGGAAAATTAGCAAAACTCTTTGGTCATTTTTAAATGAAATGCTAATGGTCTAATGCGATTCAAAGATCTATGCTAAGCTAAGCTAAATGTGCTCCTATTAGACTGGGTGAAAAAAGCTCAACTGTTTGAAACTCATAAATGTTTAAAACCACATGAGAGAGAGTACATGATTAGGTAATTTTCATGTTTGTGTACTATCCCTTTAAATTCAATTTCATGACTTGTAAAATTAACCTATATTTTTAGTGGAGTGTTCCTTTAAATTTGCAGCATTGAGAAACAAAGAAACTGCAGTCTCTTTGTTAATGTCGGCTGGAGAAAAGCATTATTGTGGCTGATTTGATCTGATCTGATAGCAGTGTAAACAATTCTTCAAGAGTGTATAAAAACATGTAATAAGTCAGTTTGAACAATTAATGCAGTGGTAATGTAAGTGCAAATACTGCAGCGCATCTCGAATAATTAGAGCATCATAGAGAGCATCTCCTGAGCCTTACACCTGAATCTGCTGTGGCAACAACCAGTCAATGCTCATAAATATTCCAGCCATGTTTCACGCCTTGGAGGACTCAGTATACAGCAGAATACGCATTATGTTTCATATCACAAACATCAGAATGAATACTTAGAGTTCATACATTTTATGAATCAGGTGCTCTTTTTAAAAGTTTTTTATGCACCTATCAATTTCAGATATTAGTGTTTTTGTCTTTATATAAAGTGTTTATTTGTTTGTTTGTCTTTTAGTATAATGTAAAAAATAATTTTGAATACATATTTTTCAAAGACAACAAATTCAGCAGAACCATAAAGTTAGCAGCTTTAGCAGCTCGTAAGGGGATAGTTCATAGTTAATTTACTCACCCTTCACCAAACCTATTTGAGTTTCTTTTTTCTGTTGAACATTATAGAAGATATTTTGAAGAATGTTGGTTGCTGGCACCCATTGACTTTCATAGTCACTTTTGTTCCTACTATGGAAGTCAATGTGTGCCAGCAACCAGCATTCTTCAAAGTTTGTTCTCTTGTGTTCAACAAAACATAAAGTTTTAAAACCACATGAAAGAGAATTGATGATTAGGTATTTTTTTATTTTTGAGTGTACTGTCCCTTTAAATTCACGGTTTTATTCATATCTGTATTCTGAAGGCTTAAATCACAGAACATATAAGATTTTCTTCACACAGGTGATGAAACGACCTTCTCTAATTTCATATTTCAGGATATTTTTTCCAGGATCCTCCATTAGCAGGATTGAATGAGATCATTCAGAAGTGTAGTGTTTCTGTTGTTTCTAACAAGCTCTGTGGCTTCACATTAAAAAAGCAGATCTCTGAAACTCAAGCGGATCAGATGGTGTGTTTTGGTGTACATAGCCATCTTATGGAAAATGATCACATGTTCAGTCAGATTGAGAAGCTGAGCTGGAGACATATTTCCTTGCTTCTCCTGAGTGTTGAGCTGCAAGATTGACTCGAAATGTACATGGGGGCCATTCATTTTTCTGAATAAGGTGGGGAAAATGCCATTTTGAGACATTGCATGTTGAATATTTCTGTGTGTGTGTGAAGGCCATTATTTCTGGAAGTACTTTGACTTTTATTCATGAAAAGTTTGCTCATGGGATGTTTTTCACCTCATGCAAATTTTCCAATGCAATCTTATGGCAATTCATAGCTTTTTGATTTAGTAGCTAATTTATATTCATTTGTATGATCTCTTTAGTACATTTTAATATGATTTGCTCATCCCCAAAGAGGGGGCAGTTTAGGGGTGGAGTTTGAGGGCACACCTCCTTTGGAAAAATTCTATGTATTCATACAATGGAAATTGTATGAATTCGTAGGAATTAGCCACTTTTTCCAGTAAGTAAAATAGTTACATTTCCTCGAAAGATCAAACTAGAATACTTAACTTGACATTTCAGTAAAAATGGCAGACTAATTACCTCAGACAAATGGAGCACCCCCAAACACTGCAGTGCTTATTAATTTTCTTCATAAATAAAAGTTGTATCAGTGCTGCAGCAATGATTTGTCAGTTTGTCCTCCTCTGACAGGAGGATTGATAGTTGCCTAGCAACAACAGACACCACGAGAAGCACATTGAAATTGATGAAGGAAGCGAAGCACCTTGCACTTTCCATGAGTTTTTAGACGCAATATGTGAACGGCCCCTTAAGTTTGTATTCAATATTATTTGTAGGAATACCCAACAATACATTGTATAAGTCTAAATTATTGTTTTTTTCTTTGTTTTTGCCAAAAATCATTAGAATATTAAGTAAATAGTTTTTGTTATATGAAGACATTTTGGAAATGTTCTACTACAAATATTTTAAAAGAACTTAATATGGACCACTTTAAAGGTGATTTTCTTAATATTTAGATTTTTTTGAACCCTCAGATTCCAGATTTTCAAATAGTTGTTATATTTTAACCAAATATTGTCCTATCCTCTAACAAACCATACATCAATGGAAAGCTTATTATTTCAGCTGGGTACAAATCTTAGTTAGAAAAATACCCTTATGCGTGGTAAAATTAAAAAGAAATATTACACTTCATACATTAATAGAATTTTAATAGAATAGAAAAAGAACTTCATCTTGTTTGTAAGGCCAAATCAGTTTCAGGATATGAAGAATATGAATATGAAAAATATTTAATTTTCAATATAATCCTGAAGCCACACGAACCTTGATCTACTGATATGCTCTTATCTCTTGCATACTTGCTGCAAACTGAAATGCTGAATCAAAAGAATAATCATCGCTTTGAGCTGTTTTTGATGCACAACAAAGGAAGCCTGCTCTGTTTTCATCCATTGTATGTTTTTTTTCTGAGATGGAGTGTGCTTTACTTCTGGCTGTGGAGAGAGAAAGCTGAAATTAGCTGCTTTGAAGAGGTTTTACAGATGCAGGTTTGAAGAAGTGTAGTCTTTAACTCTTTGACTCACTCTTCTGTCTGATTAGTGTTTAGTGGGCAAATCTCTGCTGCTTTTTGAAGGTAGCATGTTTCAGTTTGCCAGAACGAATGAGAGAAAAGAAAGAACTCCTGTAATGTCAAGTGTCTTTGGACTGAAGCTTGTCTGAAGAACACTGTATGACTTTCTTTCTTCTGTTAAGGATTAAATTGGTGAAAAACGCATATGACAAGCCCTCCGCAGTCATATGTTCGGAACAATTTGTTAATATTTTGAGTTAGCTTTTATTTTTGAAATTAAATATAGCTGAAATTAAATATATAAATTAATATAGCTGAAATTTTGTCTAATACTTGTATATATAATATATGTATATATAATAATATATGCCAGCTCAAATCAGTGTTATTTTTGCAGTAATATTTTTATACTAATATTTCCAATTGGTTTTTAATATTTTTTTTATGTATTTTTAATTGAATGTTACATGTGTTTGTTGAAGGCATCACAGTGGCGCAGTGGGTAGCACGATCGCCTCACAGCAAAAAGGTCACTGGTTCGAGCCTTGGCTGGGTCAGTTGGCATTTCTGTGTGGAGTTTGCATGTTCTCCCCGTGCTCTCGTGGGTTTTCTCTGGGTTTGCCCCACAAGTCCAAAGACGTGGTATAGGTGAATTGGAAAAGCTAAATTGTCCGTAGTGTGTGAATGTAAGTGTGTATGGATGTTGCTTAAAACATATGCTGGAAAAGTTAACGGTTCATTCCGCTGTGGCGACCTCAGATTAATAAAGGGACTAAGCTGAAAAGAAAATGAATGAATGTGTTTGTTGAATTTTTATATTTCTATTTAGGCTTTATATATATTTGTTTTTAGTAAATTAATATATTTGCATTTTTGGTTTACAAAAGGAAACAAATAATTCATTGCTCATTTAGATTAAACCATAAACAAATAACCGAGACAATTATTGTGAACTAGATTGATTGATTCATAAAAACAACTGAAAGATTAATAATTTGTTCCATTTCTTTCTATCTTTTTAAATGACCTATTTCTTTAAATATTCAGTATGGCAACACATAAACTAATTACAAACCCTACAGGATCAGTATTGTCTTTATTAAACTTAGAGACAATATGTGTAATGCAACTGGAAATGCTTCATTCTTTGTTCAGATCCTGATCCCCTCAAGGTTTTATTTTTGATTGCCATAATGCAGATCTCTTGTGTGTAAGCATTATACATGAACATGCATTGATCTTGTCCCTTCATTCCAATGAAATGTAATACATTTGCCGGAACAAAGCTTGGATCAGTTTTCTGCAGTTATCTTGTATTTCAGGCCGTCTGACATTTCAAACATCAAGATGATGATTCTCTTGCTCTCAGTCTAACTTTAGATCCCTTTCTGTATCTCTTCCTCCCACAGAAACCGGTTACATCGATCCAGTGCTTATAGAAAAATATAACACACCGGGGTTTGTGGGTTGCCTGTCCAGAGTCCAGTTCAACACTATTGCTCCTCTGAAAGCGGCGCTCAGGTCCCGCGGTTCAGTGTCCGTCTCACACCAGGGGAAACTGGTGGAATCGAACTGTGGAGCGTCACCCCTCACCATCCCACCCATGTCTGCAGCAACCGACCCATGGCACCTGGACGCAGGTCAACATATTTAATGTGTCAGAGCAACTCATCCACATACACATTTTGTTTACATTCACCATGCAGTGGAGATGTAATGAAAATTAGACTAATGAAATTAGTCAACAATTAGACAACAATTTATAAACACTTGATTGTTTTTAGAACTAATATGTTGTTTATAGTCCAAATTAGAAGGACTTTTAGTTGTAACCATAGCAGTACAATATTTAGCACTTCAGCAAATCCCTCATTTTGAGGGATACACAGTGATTAAATTAATTGAAAAAAATAAATTAATTTGGCATGAATACATTTTTCAGCAAAATTTTGTGAAGTCTGTTCAGAGTTGAACTGTTAAAAAAATCCCAGCTAAAGACTTAAACCAACTGACCAACCATTGAGGCACTCTGCGTTATCCTGTCCTTTTGTGGATTTGTCTTTTGTGAAAGACCAGCTTTTGAATGAGTGACTTTGTCAAGATGCAATACTCTAGAAATCACAGATTTTGATCAGCTTCTCTTGCTATGGCTATGGCTCTCTTTGGCTTTCAATCCTTTTGGTTTCAGTCAGTTTAGAGTTGCTCACCATCTTGCAAAGTCAGTAAAAACTGTAGCTTTCATCTGTATACTATATGTTAAATAGGGTTTGTCAAATATTTCAAGAAATTACCACCAGATGCCAGGTTCATGACAAAAAAAGAGAAGTTAAATAGGGCAAAAACCACACGTCAAACAATGCAGAGTTCCAGAAAACACCCATTAATTGCATAATCACCATGGACCAGTAGTAGCTCAAATGTGTTTAGGAGCCAAAATGAACTCTCTCAAAATTTTACTTTGGACTGCCGAAAAAAACTCAAAAAGAACTTAGTTTCAGACTGATTTTGTTCTAATACTAAACTCCGTTTTGACTTTCAGAAATAAAGGTATGAGAGCAGTCACTGTGGCAGTACCTTTTCTAAAAGTGCACATTTGGACCTAAAGGGTAGATATTGGTATTTTAAAGGTACATATGAAAACCAAACAAATTGAGCACACTTTTGTATTGTTGTTACTAAAATGTACCTTTAATGTGATATCAGTATGGACCATTTGCTGTAGGTACTAAATACTAATGTGTAATGTGACAGCTCTCATACCTGTACTTCTGAGAGTGTAGGATCTCTTAAAGTGGACTAATCAGTGATCTCGAAATTCAGGACGTTTTAGTTCATTCTCTAAATTCGATCTCCACTGTGTATATCTGTTTAATGATAAGAATACTTGAACCATAGTAATGTGTGTGAATTACAAATGTAAACATTCAAATCACTTCATTATAAAACATTAGGTTGTCCCAAATCACATACACTGAAAAAGAAATTATTCAAAGATGATTCCTTGGATTTACAAACATTCAGTTTATGTGGGCTGAATTTAAACAAACAAATTAAGTTGAGCGTTACTTAATTTCATTTGTTTGTTTATATTCAACCCATATAAATTCTTTGCAACAATTTTGCAGAAAAAAAAATTTTCAGTGTACTTATGCACTTTAAATACCCGGATGATGCACTTATTCAGCTGATAAAAAGAAATGTGGAATGTTGGACTCATCACACACTCAATGGTTGCAGCTCTGCTCACGTAGGAGCTATTGGACTCTGAGGTTGGATTGCTTTATTTATTTTGTATTGTACAAGCAAAATTCTTCTCCGTAAGTGATTATGCCACCCAATGGTGAATGGGGTTGTTATGACAGGTACTGTACTATTTGGTAGTTTCACTAAATTGGCAACCGTTAAACGTAAAAAAAAAAAAAGGTTGTTCTTTTTGGGACAACACTAAACTTAAACAAAACATGGATGAGTTTAATATATTGTTCATATACATAGTGTATGGTGTGTCATTTGGGACGCAACTAACGATCACGAGATGAATTTGTTTTAACTGTCATTTCATTGCAAATATGAACAACCAAAATAATAATTTAAATGAAAATCTTTAAGTTCTGAAAATGAACTGAAATCCTCCTGTCCTGTTTCTAACGCTGACCCAGTTTCCAGCATAGATTTGCAGCTATCAGTTAAAAGTTTGCTGGGAACTCCTGAGTACAAATGGAACACACCATTATTTCCCAGGAGTGGCATATAAAACCCCTTTGACATTTCATTTCCAATACTAGTTTATTAACTGCGTCACCTTCACAGTGAAGCACGGACCTGACAAACAAGATCTGTCCACCTTTTATAGAAAACCACCATAATGTGCCTCTGAACTGCCGCAGTTATTGTATTGCTTTCGATTTGATTTAACATCAAACACAAATTCTAGACGAAAGTGGCACCTTTTAGATTCGACAAACTAAATAAACGGGCCTCCTGCACTCTGCACAGCAATTCTATAAAAAGGTCAATTGCCAGTTAGTGAGCAAATGGATCCTGTAAGGACCAATATTCTGCACTCAGCTAAAACAGCATTAGATTAAACCATAATATGTTTGTATATTTGACAAACATGTTAGGTAGGAAGAAAAGCTACAGCGTGTGCTTCTTAAAGTTAGTCTGCTTGTAAATGTAATTCATTTTTGGAGAAGATAATATGATTCATCCAGTCCTCATAAGGAAAATGCAGACTAGTTTTCAGTCTAATCTCTCTCCAGTGCTGTAGTAAGTCCCACGTGTACGTGGTAAGTATCATCACGTAGTACGTTTTTTTTTATAATACTGTTCATTAGGACTGGGCGGTATGACGGTATATGTTGTTACTGTGGAATGAACCGTGTATTGTAAAATAATTTTTTATTCCATATATAGAGCAGAATGTAAATAAGTGCGTGTGGCCAAGTTACGTGCAGCATGCGAGAGGCTGAGAAAGACACTCCACATTTAGCTTCAATATGAATTGCAATTGTTTACATTTTGTATTTTTGAAGGGAAAAAAACAGTTTTAATATTACCTTAAAGTGTTTACATATTTATATTTTCATATTTAAGTTTTATTTTGCTGTTAATTAAGATATATTTTATATCTGAGACGATGTTACTTGAGAAATGTTTATAATAATAATGTCTGTCCACATAACACTGTGAAAAGTGACATACAGTGGAATTTGTTGTTCATCTAAAGTCATATTTTGTTTACTATATTTATAAGGTTAAAAATAAATTACAAAATGATCAAATAAGATCAAGTCCTTTTCTTAAATATTCAAGCTTATTTATTATATAAAGCCCTTTTGTACATTATCTGGAATAGCTAACTTCATAAAAAAACTATATCGTTACTGTAAAATAAACTTTCTCATACCATGAAATCAAATTTTGGTTATACCACTCAGCCCTACTGTACAGCTAGATTGTAGAAACATTCTCGTCTAGATCTATGCTGGCTTTTTACCACGAGCACTGCGGTCTACAGCAACCCCATCCACTGCTGTGTGCCATCACTGTATTATTACAGTGTCATGTCTTGGCTGTTTATTTAAAAATGGCACTTCCTGTTTTGTCGTTCCCCCGGCTTCTCTGTAAACCAATAGCATTCAACTATTAGTCTAGCTCCACCATTTTGGTCCCATTCTGTTGTGCTAGATACCCTTTGGTAAGGGTCACAATTAAGTGAAGAGGTACAGTTTTCTTTTTTTGGCACATTTGACAGTGGAATAAGACATAAATGCATATCATACTGTATTGTACCAAACCATACCGTTCAGTGCAAACAGGACACTTTCACTGGTTCAGAGCCAGTGATTCGAGTGTTAAAAGACAAATTTAGAACTAGGCTCCGTCTCTGAACCAACACTCAAAATGCCTTTGTGGAAAAGTGAGATCTGTGACAGGCCTTAAAAGCTTAAACATTAAAAGCTTAATTTTCACCACAGTGGGTCTTTAAATAGCCTATCTGGCATATTTTGTCAAATGGCTTAAAATGCTGTTATCTCCCATAGGTGCTGATTTCCCCTTCAATGAGGAAAGGGTGATACCGGATGGAGTTAACAGAAATTCAGCTATAATAGGAGGTGAGACGGTCATATATTGATATCTAATTCAGATGAACTTTTTTTATGTTGTTGTTTAATCTGTGGTGAATGTGTTCTCCTTGCAGGAATCATTGCGGTGGTGATCTTCACTATTCTCTGCACTCTGGTGTTTCTGATCCGGTACATGTTTCGCCATAAAGGCACGTATCACACCAATGAAGCCAAGGGGGGAGAGTCGTCCGAATCAGCCGACGCCGCCATTATCGGCACCGAGGCCAATTTCACAGAGACCATCGACGAAAGCAAGAAGGAATGGTTCATCTAATAGGGGTGCACAGACTCTTTCAGAATCTTTTTTTTTCCAGTATCAGAACTAATGTTTTGGGATCAAGCTCATCACCGGTTTGAGAAACTGTCCTGTACATAGTGACCGGCTTGTCTCTTTCTATTGTGTTTTGCCAGAAGTCTTTTAAGTGTGTAATATCTGCATCATGTTAATGAATCACGTCGCCACGTGTTCTTTTTTTTTACATAAAATAATCATTTGCCAAAATCCTTTCTTTCATGAAAAGTTGAATCATGTTCTTCTTGTGTTCTTCTGCTTAATCTTACAAAAAGTCCTTGTGTGGAAGACGTTCTAGACAGACTGTAAATGTTCAATTCTCTATATGAATATTTGGTTTAACTCACTGCACAAACGACAGATATTTAATTTTACAATGACATTAGATTGTATATCACAGTTATTTCAGCCAAGGGAAGAAAACAAGGCATGCACCAAGAATTATGTCAAATCTACACTGTCTATTTGTAGCCTTTTGCACAGCTATGCTCATTTATTCCTTGTAAAAGCCTTCGGTTTATTACTTTTTTTGCCAAACACCTCTCGGTCTTAAGCATTTGTTTTGCTGAAGGCATGTATCATGGCATAAAGATGTTATTTTGACATTGTTTTGTCTGTGATTCATTCATGCAGGCTGTGGGAAAGCATTGGCATATGTAAACTATCTGACACCCAAACGTATTATCAGCGTTTGTTATTGTAGATGAAGGTGAGAGCACTAAAAACCCATTCAATGATATAATTCAAGGTGCCTTTTGGATTCACTAGCTGTCTATGTACATTATCAGCTTAAAAAGGTAAAAGAAGAATAAATCAAATTGCTATTTACATATTTGAGATATTTGTCTTAAAATATTTGAGTGATTTGATATCAGAAAGCTGTAAAAGCCAGTTTCCGTAATGAAGTAAAAAGATATATATATTAAAAGGTCATTACAAAGGTGTATATATATATATATATATTAAAAGGTCATTTTTATCTCACAATTCAGTTTATATTTCACAATTCTGTTTTATTTCAGATTTTATTTCTCATTAAATGTATTAATATTATACAATTTAATAATAAACAATATAATAGTAAGTTTATAACCTTTCAATTCTCACTTTATATCAACGTTCTTAGATTACATACTATAATTCAGTCGTTTTTCACCTGATAAAGTCAGAATTGCAAGATATAACAGCAAAAAAGAATAATAAATAAATAGCAGTTTTGTTTATCTCTTTCATTTCTGACTTTCCATCAGTTTATTTATCGCAGTTGCCAGTTTATAGCAATTCTGACCTCCATTTTATTTATAAAGTCATATCTCGCAATTCTTATTTAGTTTTTAATCCTTAGTTTTTATCTAGCTTAGAGTTTATATCTCAGAACTTTTTTCCTCATATAATTCAGACTTTTTTTCTCAGATTTATTTATATACATTTATGTACATTTATTTCTTACAGTTAGAAGTTTGTTGTCTCAAAATTCCTTTTTTCTTGCAGTTTAAACATTTTCTATACAGTATCTTCTTATAATTTATTTATTTTTAATTACAGGTGTGAGATGTTAAGCTTGGCTCTAAATGAGATTAAAAATAATCATTTTGAGAGGAAAAAGTCCCAAAAAATGACCTTTTACAAGCTTAGCAAAGTTAGATCTGATGTAAAAGACTGTAAAAGTGTTGAGGACAGCAATGTTATATAAATGTTCTGAATGAAACATTTTAGTTTGCATATGTGGTACAACATTAAGAATTTATTGCACTGTACATTAGTCAATTTGTCAAAATTCTGCTGACATGTTGTCAAAAGGATTTTCTCTCTTTTTTTGTAAAGTATATTTTACTTTTAAAATAAAATATCATATAAAACATTTATATATATATATATATATATATATATATATATATATATATATATATATATAATTTCCCTCAGAGACTGGTTCGCGGATTGACTTTAGATGCATACACCTGTGGTAAACATCTAGGTTTAGCATTATGAAGGTTTTAAAGTAAATTCAAGTTTTCAGTCTCACATCTGAATAGTTTATTATAACAACTCTCATAGAGAGGCCCCTGCCTCATCAGCTCATATTTGTGTGAGTTTGAAAAACAGGATATGAACCTTTTAATAATTTAGATGAATTATTCTTTTAAAGGCTTTTTGTTTACTGGCATATTTGAAAGGGTTTCAGTATTCATGATGTATTCATACATCATTCAAATAGATCTTTTGAAAGGGATAATGAGGGATTGCAGATTCACAAGAATGTCCTGGTGGTTCATGCTTTTACATTCTAATATCAAATCCTTCACCCCTCACCTACATAAAGAAATCTAAACATTGTTTTGTATAATTGCAAGGTTAGTCAGTTAACGTTCACTATAAATGAAATATATGAATATATTTTTATGAGGATATTTTGTAGATGACCTAGCCTTTCATCGTGTCTCATCTATACGTGTCTTAGCGGAAGTCTGAATGTTCAAAATGTTCTGAAGATTTGTGAGTAAAAAAAAAAAAAGATGATGTATTTGAATGTTCCTCGTAGTGGAGACAGAAAGATCATTTTCATCATTTGACCCTTTTTCATTTTCCTTTTTCAGTATTATTTTGAGTTTATGTTCTGTGAAGGTGATTTTTTTATGACAGGTCTCTTGTAATAATATTTTGTTTATGTTTTTATTATCTTTACTTAGTTTGACTTAGTTCTGCTGCCTCTCATAAGGCACATGTAAAGGCTTTTTTTAATTAAATGTAAATATAGATGATTTTTTTTTGGCCCACAATCGTTCAAATCTTTTATTGTTTATGAGTAAATATACAAGTGAAAGTGTGAACAATATAATATATTTACTCATCATCGGTATCTCATATACTGATTGCATTCTGCTTGTGTATTCGACTTGTTTTAACAGCAGCATGACCACTGTATGTGAAACTGTACATACTGTACTTTAAACTATTGTGCAATATCACAATTGTATTTACTCCTGGGGACATATTTTTTACCTTTTGTTATGATGTTGACAAGTCAGGAATGAATAGTACAATACTTTTTATATTTAGAGCAACTCAGTTCTCGACTGGCCGTTTGACGTAAGATATTTGTACTGATCTCTTTTCATTCATCTCATCAATGTGTGAGGCCTGACTGCAAAATAAGAGAATTTCTCATCAATGTGGCTATTCTTATGGGAAGGGAATAAAAAGATGTATCTAACCGATGTTTGTTGTCTAGTTTATTCAGTGGCAACTACATTCATGTTGGGTTTGGGTTCTTTAATCTTTTCTTTCTGTCTTTCTTTTTTTTCCAGAATTGACACAAAAAGACAACTAAATGTATTTAATGTTGAAACTATTTTCAACATTATTTATTTATTTATAATTGTAGTATTTTTGGGGTGCCAAAAGTAAATGGGTAGAAGTTAGTACAAGGGTATTTTACTGTAGTTTTTAGCATTCTTGCAATTGTGTCATTGTTGTAGGGTATATCTAATATATATAATTTATTCAGTCATTTATTTTTGTTGACTATAATAAACCTGGTTGTTGTTTTATAGCTTGAAGTAATATGTGTATTCCTTTCTTTCTGTCTTTCATTCTTTTCAGAAAGGACACTAAAAAGACATCTTACTGTACAACTGTTTTCAACATTATTTCAGAGACATTGGCAGATCCAATATAAGAATGTTACTCAAATAAATACAAATGCAGTACCATTGTCTTAATTACAAATCAGGCAACATAAGAGAATATCAAAGCAACAAACACTGGTCCATTTCCAGTTCTTTCCCAATAATTCACTTGAAAAACAAACCTATTTAATCATTTCTTCATCAATAGTAAAATGACAAAAAAAAAATTGCCAGGATGCCAGAAGTAAATACAGGTAATACTGTACAGGTAATATTTTTTGTTTGTATAGTTTACTGTGGGTACAGGAAAAAAAATGAACTTAAATGATTTTAGCAAATGGCTGAATTCATTCATTCATTTTCATTTCGGCTCAGTCCCTTTATTAATCTGGGGTCGCCACAGCAGAATGAACCGCCAACTTATCCAGCATATGTTTTACGCAGCGGATGCCCTTCCAGCTGCAACCCATCTCTGGGAAACATCCATACACACTCATTCACTACGGACAATTTAGTCTACCCAATTCACTTGTACCGCATGTCTTTGGACTTGTGGGGGAAACCGGAGCACCCGGAGGAAACCCACGCCAACACAGGGAGAACATGCAAACTCCACACAGAAACGCCAGCCGAGGCTCGAACCAGCGACCTTCTTGCTGTGAGGCGAACGTGCTACCCACTGCGCCACTGTGAGGCCCTATATAAAGATATATATATATTTATTATACATTTTTTTCTATTACTGTTTTATCTGCTCAAACTAAACTTATTAAAAATTAATAAGTTATTTTAACTTATTACAATACATATGAATATATTCTATAAAATAAATATATATGCATATTGTTTTAATGCACCCTCCCAACATATTCCCAACATAACCGAGGACCCTGAAAACAGTTTGAAAAGCAGCGGTGTTAGTAAACTCTGGAGGTCGCTGTATCACAGTGTGGACACTAGAGGTCGCTGTAGTTCCTTTAGTTGTGGCGTATGCCTCTTCACTCGCTCTACGGAACCCTCCTCTGTCTGCAGCGGCGGAGACAACAGAAACCAGACATCAGTGTCGCACAGCTCAACACTACAAACCGGTAAGACTTCAATACGTGTCAGCCACTCTCATTTTACGGTACTACATACAACATACAATGAGGCGATTGTCCAGTGCCACAGTACGTCAGGCTGAAGGAGTTTCTGAGAAAAACAAAATGTCATTTGTTGATGTTTACTTTGCATTAATATGCCCAAAAAGCGATGAGTTTTAATGAATTATTGTAATTATAATTTATTGACCCAGCCCACGGTGATTTAATGCAGAAGCGTGAATTAATTACTCATTTTCTTTGTCTTGACTACTCTGGAAACATAAAAGGCCGATGTTTTACATTAGCCTACGTGTTAATATTTTTAAACTTTGTTTCCTTTTGGATGTTTTTTAATTATTATTTATTGATGTGTCTGGAATAGTTAGGTGTTTTTATATAGCCTACAATGTTATCATTTTTCCCTCATTGAAGTGGTTCTGTGCAGTACAATATTTGTACAGTCATGTTTTTTAGTAAATGAGAATGGATAGAGGAATAAGACAATAATAAATAAAAAAAACTATTAAATAACGGGCGGCGCAGTGGATGTCGCTGTCGCCTCACAGCAAGAAGGTCGCTTGTTCGAGCCTCGACGGGGTCAGTTGGCGTTTCTGTGGAGTTTGCATGTTCTCCCTCCACGTGTTGGCGTGGGTTTCCTCCGGGACTCCGGTTTCCCCCACAGTCCAATGACATGCGCTAAAGGTGAATTGGGCAAGTTGTCCGTAGTGTATGTGTGTGAATGAGAGTGTATGGGTGTTTCCCAGTGATGGGTCGCAGCTAGAAGGGCATCTGCTGCGTAAAACATAAGCTGGATAAGTTGGCGGTTCATTCTGCTGTGGTGACCCCTGATTAAAAAAAAGGGACTAAGCCAAAAAGAAAATACATGAAGGAATGAAATATTAAATAGTTTTAACTATTTTTTTTTTTCATTTTTGGTTTAGTGAAATTAAACCCTTTATTTTACTATAACAGGTGCTACAGTGACCAGACAAACCTGAACTGTGTTATGGTTTGTTGCGAATATGCCATAAATAACCTCTGACCCTAATGAATGTGTGTTATCAGGTCAGAGAGTCTAGCCTTGAATTAATAATGTTAAAGGTGACCACAAGCAGTTTGGAAGACACAATCTGTTTTCAGCATAATAATAATCATCATTACTACTATAAGAGACTAGAAGGAGAGTTAATACAAAGCATATGATATGATGTTGTGAACTATTAAATGTGTCACCATAAGCTGGGCTGATCCTGACACTTGTTTTTTTTCCCCCTGCTGTAAAACCTCTATTGCTAAATGAAAACCTGAACTGTTATTTGCTCTCTCTCAGATAGCCTGTGGTTCGAGGCTGCAGTAACCCTGGAATCAGCCTGATTTATTTCAAATTAAATACAAGAAATTTCTTCAACAAATGCATAATGCCACGATCTGCTGAACTTCCTGAGGAGTTCAAAGAACAGATAGTTTTGTACCATAAGGCAGGTAAGGGATACAAATCTATTTCGAAGATCACTGGACTGCACAAATCTACAATCAGATCCATAATCCGCAAATGGAAAATGCTTGGAACCGTGATGAATCGTCCCAGGAGTGGTCGACCGGCTAAAATCTCTCCGAAGATGCAACGTAAAATCATTAAGGAAGTCGCAAAAAAACCTGAGATAACCTTGGAAGAGCTGCAGACTTGTCTTGCTATAGCAAAAGTCAATGTTCACAAATCCACGATCAGGAGGAGATTGGACCAAATCAGGCTTCGAGAGAGGGTATCAAAGCGAAGGACACTGCAGAACAAGAAACCAAAAGTTCATTTTCGGTTTGAGAAAGACGCTCAAGTTTTTGAAGGAAGTTGTGTAAAGACAGAAGTAGCAGAAGTGGAAGTTTCTGTTTAAAACAAATAGGTTTACTACAATTCACACTAAAAAGATATTGCATTCTTAACTCTTTCATGGTGTCTGCATTTTGAATCATTCATTTAACTCAATTTAAGGTTCGTTTATCCTAGTAATTTTCTCCCAACAATGTGAGGACAGTTTCAGTAGACTGACAGCAACATGGTAACAATGGCTACTATCTTGAATTACAAATATTTGTTTCTTGCAGGGCAGCATGGTGGCGCAGTGGGTAGCACAATTGCCTCACAGCAAGAAGGTCGCTGGTTCGAGCCTCGGCTGGGTCAGTTGGCATTTCTGTGTGGAGTTTGCATGTTCTCCCCGTGTTTGCCTGGGTTTCCTCCGGGTGCTCCGGTTTCCCCCACAATTCCAAAGACATGCGGTACAGGTGAATTGGGTAAGCTAAATTGTCCATAGTGTATGAGTGTGAATGAGTGTGTATGGATGTTTCCCAATGATGGGTTGCAGATGGAAGGGCATCCGCTGTGTAAAACATATGCTGGATAAGTTGGTGGTTCATTCCGCTGATTAATAAAGGGACCCCAGATTAATAAAGGGACTAAGCTGAAAAGAAAATGAATGAATGAATGAATGTTTCTTGCAGCGATAGCCGTGTGCTGAATGTGCTGACCTCAAAGCCCAGACTGAAATGCCATTGGTGAGAACTGTGCAAAAACTCCAAAAATCGTCCAGAATGATCTGAGAGACTGATTAGGTCATACAGTACAGACAATCATTACTTTATGTAATTATTGCTATAACCTACATCTAAATCAGTGTGTCCTACATTTTTCACACCTTGGCTTTTCAGTCTTAACTCTATTTTTGTTAAAATAATAAAGACACAGATGTCATGTGATCTTCATCTGAGGTTTTATCTACCAGATTTTAAAACCTGCCAAGGACCATATAGTTATTTTATTATGTTCTAATACAAAAAAAGCATGAAATTGTTCTAACCTTTTCCCATGACTGTGTAGGCCAGTCTCATTTCAGTATCCAGACTGTCATGAATGCTCTTGTGACTGTTTGCCGAAGCTGTGGATTCAGGGTAATGATGTTTATTTTCTTTCGTTTCACTTCATAGGACTTCAGTACATTGTTCTACTGAAGAAAAAAGTCACCAATTGGATGGTTTGATTGTGATTGTGAAATTAAATTTTTGGGTTCATTTTTTTTCATTCATTAATCTAGGCTTGATTTATTTTTTACTTGTATTTTTTCTGGCACTTTTTAAATTGCTGCGTATAGCATGAATAGTTATTTTTACATATACCATTGGTAATGTTCATGTCTGCAGTAGATCTTCTGAAATGGTGTACATACATCTAATGATCTTATTTATAAGCCTGTGATGATGAGCTTTATTATGTGTAGATCTAGACGTTTGTGTTTGTTTGTTATGACAAAACTTTACAGCTAATATTCTCATGGATTTATACTGTATAATATTTTTCTTTTCTTTTCTTACTGCATTGTCAATAAATATAAATGTGATATTATTCTTTGAGTCATATTTCATGCGACACATTGATTGTATAAATGAACTCTAGTCGCACATGAATCACACATGTGCCTACACCAGATCTTGCCGGAGGACCAAGACGAATCTCAGCCAAATGAGACTTGGGCCACATGAAACCATACATTATTTTAACTTGGAGTGGGCCCGATCTGGGCCGAATCTAAATGTTAGAGTCCCTGGCGTATAGTGGGCAAGAACATATGCCAGAAGTGGGCCAGATACAGGGGTTGGACAATGAAACTGAAACTCTGGCCAATTTAGTGTTGGAGGTTTCATGGCTTAATTTGACCAGCCTCTTGGCCGATCTTCACTGATTGTACATTCCAACAGTAAGAGCAGAGTGTGAAGGTTTAATTAGCAGAGTAATAGCAGATTTGCTTAAAACAATGCAATGCACACAACATTATGGGTGACATTTCAGAGTTCAAGAGAAGACAAATTGTTGGTGCGCATCTGTGAACAAGACAGCAAGTCTTTGTGATGTATCAAGAGCTACCTTCACTGTCTTTCCCACATCTGGGAGAGTTACGGTGTGGAGAAACCCCAAAGAAGCATACTGCCAAGACTTTTGCATGTCCAGAGTAAAGCACAGGGGTGGATCATTGATGGTTTGGGCTGCAATATCGTGGCATTCCCTGGGCTCAATACGTGTGCTAGATGGGCGCGTCACTGCCAAGGACTACCAAACAATTCTGTAGGACCATGTGCACACAATGGGTCAAACATTGTATGCTGAAGGCGGTGCTGTGTATCAGGTTGATAATTCACCAATACACACAGCAAGACTGGTGACAGAGTGGTTTGATGAACATGAAAGTGAGATTGAACATCTTCCATGACCTGCACAGTTACCAGATTTAAATATTATTGAGCCACTTTGGAATGTTTTGTAGGAGTGAGTCAAAAACGTTTTCCTCTACCAGCATCACATAGTGACCTGCCCAATATTCTGCAATAAGAATGGCTCAAAATCCCTCTGGCATTTTCGTTTTATTGTCCAGCCTTTTTTGATTTTTCAGATTTTGCTGTCTGGATATGATTTTCAAAAACGAAAGTTAATCCAATTCTGAGTTTGAAAATGTATGGACCGAAATTAGAGCATGTGTAATTAGATTTCTTGGAATATGAATGACTCGAAACTTAATTTTAAAATGCATATTCAGAAAATAGCAGATAGGCGGATAAAAAGGAGCATTTCATCACTTATAAAACTATATTACAGCTCAGCAGCTAAAACACAACTTTTCCAAATTTAGGCAATTCAATCACAGACACTAAGAATATGTTGCTGAGCGGTAAGATCCTTAGCAATAACCAATAACAGCAGCACAAATGGAAGTGGGTGAATTGCCTTTAAAATTTAGAAGGCTTAAGATAACGAGGTCAACGTTCAAATAGAGAGTTATTCGGTAAAGACAGTACTGAAGGAATGCTCTGAGTATGGACATAAGAAATTGCCTAATTTTGGATAGATAGCAAATGAGGTTGTTCAGAGCATGGGTTTGTGCGGCATGAATATACCTTCCATGGCAACTTCTCCATGGCTTATTTCTATGCCTGTAGTGAATATGCACATATATGAAGAAAGGCATAATTAAGAAACAAATATGTTCACTAATACAGCAGTACAGTAATACATAAAACAATAATATACAGATCGATACAAAAGATCCTGAATCTAATAAAGCAGCAGCAGTATACATACTACAAATCAATGTAAGAATGTCAAAGAGGGTCAGATCATATATCCGTTTTCACTACAAAGATTGTATGTTCCTAGTGCTTCAGTGGATAGAGGAAGTGCAACCATTAAGCAAAGTATTTTGTACAGATTCTTTTTCAGTATTAAATAGCTTAATAAGTGGAACTTCAACAGCAAGGCAGGAAATGCTGAACTATATGCAGAGTTTATTTAGAATTAGATGGTATTTTATGGTAAGCTTCATGTGGGTTCCAGGTCAAATGGGAGTAGTGGGTAATGAAGATGCAGATCAACTAGCTAAACAAGCATTGCAACACATACACATAGAAATAAAGGTAACAATGAGTAAATATGAAATAAAAAAGATGCTTGCAAAAGAAATGAGTAGGAAATGGCAGAAGGACTGGGATAAGGGAATAAAGGTAGCTATTTGTATCTTATTCAAGGAAGTGTTGGTGCAGAAAGTTTGGCAATGGGAGGAATGATGTGGTGGTGTCAAGAATGCGTATTGGGCATTGTAAATCAGTGTCTAAATAGAATGGAAAGCATGACACGGGTGGACAAGCAGAAAGAATAGAGCATGTAGCCTACTTATAGAATGTGTGGAGCATGAAAGACAGAGATTTCAAATAATCCAAGTTCTAGGATTCTTTGGTGTAAACCACTTCAGGTCATGTTAGGAAATGGCCCAAATCAATCTAAGATAGTATATCAGTTAATGTATTTTTTAAAAGAGAGAAAATTGGTCAATGGAATTTAAGAATCGTTCAATTAAATAAAGAAATCGTTTATTTTTTTTTTTGTATTAATAATACTGTTTTTCCCTCCCTTCTTATCGTTTATACTCTTGATTTCATGCTATTTCAACCATTATGCGCTTCACACTAGGTGGCGGGAATGCACCATTTACGTTGGTTTGCAAACCGCTATTAACCCCAAAAGAAGAAGAATCTTCAGTCAGACTGGATTAACAGCACAGACCTAAACCTATTATAGCTGGACCACTGAGGCGAGCACAGGTCAGATTTAACAGCCCATCTTTATGTGACCATCAGCTATTTCGTTTTTCCATATAACTGAGGGAGATATGTTTATCAGTTTTTTTGTCGTGCTTTTACATTTGTTAGCCATTAGTAGCTAACTAATTAATTGTCAGCAGGTGAATAATGAGTGATTTTGGCTATTCTTTAATCATTTTACAATGCCATTGGTTTATTTGGCATTAATAATGTTTTTCCTCTGGTCTGTTGAAATAGATGAAGCTAACTAGATGCTAGCTTGCATTCTTAGATGTTAGCTTTGCTAATGTTTTGAGTGTTTACAAATCATAAAATTAGTATGGAAATTTTACAGGTAGTTATAGGGGTTTTGGTTGAGAGGGAGTTGATTGGATTGGATTCCCTGTCAACGCGTTTGATTCAGTGATTATATTTGATACGAATTAAAAAAAGGATTACTTGTTATATATTTAATTTTAAAGATATTTTTATAATTTCCCTAAATAAAAACAAGCAATACTATCATGTATAATCTAAGATCTAACGTTGAAATATAAATATGTTGATATATTTCAGTGAAAGTTCATGTAGTGCGCTGAATTTACAGATTTTTGAACTTACATTTTTGTTAGTCAATGCCTTTTAACCCAATATATTTACTTCATGTTCCATTGATATTATATTACATACAGAGGGGTTGGACAATGAAACTGAAACACTGGCTAATTTAGTGTTAGAGGTATCAGGGCTAAATTTAACCAGCCTGGTGGCCAATCTTTATTGATTGCACATTCCAACAGTAAGAGCAGAGGGTTTTTTTTATTGCAATGAACAGAACATTATGGGTGAGATATCAGTTAAAAAGAGGACAAATTGTTGGTGCACTTCACACTGGCTCATCTGTGACCAGGACAGCAAGTCTTTGGGATGTATTCAGGGTAATTTCAATGTACCACCAAGATGGACCAACCACATCCATCAGGAGTAACTGTGGATGCAAGAGGAAGCTGTCTGAATGGGATGTCTGGGTGATAACCCAGATTGTATAAAAAACCCAAAACAAAACATAAAACCACAGCTGCCCAACTCACTGCAGAATTTTATGTGCACCTCAACACTTCTGTTTTCACCAAAACATCAGTTTTATGGTGCCAGTAGCAGAAATCTTGGGCTGTAAACAATGTGAAACATGTATTGTTCTCTGATGAGTTCACCTTAATTGTCTTTCCCACATCCAGGAGAATTACGGTGTAGAAAAATCCCGAAGAAGCATACCGCCCAGACTTTTGCATGTTTGCATGGGGGTAGATCGGTGATGGTTTGAGCTGCAATATCATGGCATTTCCTAGGCCCAATACTTAAGCTAGATGGGCCCGTCACTGCCAAGGACTACCGAACCATTCTGGAGTACCATGTGCACCCAATGATTCAAACATTGTGTCCAGAAGGCAGTGCTGTGCAAGACTGTTGATAGGGTGGTTTGATGAACATGAAAGTGAGATTGAACATCTCCCATAGCCTGCACCAAAATTAAATATTATTAAACCACTTTGGGCTGTTTTGGAGGAGCGAGTCGGGAAACGTTTTCTCCACAAACATGACATAATGACCTGGCCAAAATTCTGCAAGAAGTATGGCTCAAAATCCCTTTGGCCACTGTGCAAGACTTGTATTTGTCATTCCCAAGACAAATTGATTCTGCATTGGCCACAAAAGGAGGCCCTACACCATATTAATAAATTATCGTGGTCTAAAACCAGGCATTTCAGTTTCATTGTCCAAACATGTATATCATATGAATTAGGTCAAAGTACCTAAAAGTAACCTAGCACTATTTATAGACCGTAAACAAAAGGCAGGGTGTGTTTGGGCAAGAATAATGATTCAGACCTGATTTGTGTTTTTTGTCTTTTCACAGAATCCTTGCTGAAGTGGTTGGACACACTTAGATAGGCCTGCATCTTCATCTGAATACAACAGCCTTTCTTGTGTTCCTTAGCCTTTAAATAGGTGTAAGGTTGCCAGCAAATCCACAATGGGACGATCAAGTGAAATTCCAGAAGATATTAAAGAAAAGATCATTTTTTACCATAAATCTGGTAAGGGTTACAAATCCATTTCAAAGATTACAGGAATACATCGATCCACCATCAGATCCATCATCTGCAAATGGAAAACAACTGGAACCTTGATGAACCTTCCCAGAAGTGGTCGACCAGTTAAAATCTCTCCGGGTGTAGAACACAAAATCATAAATGAAATCGAAAAGAAACCAGACATCACTTCTAAAGAACTGCAGGCTTTTCTTGCCTTGACTAAAATTAAAGTTCATGACTCTACAATCAGAAGAACACTGAGAAAACTAGGCTATGTGAAAGAGTATGCAGCTCAAAAACCATGCATAAAAGAAGAACTCGAGTCTCCCGATTTTGAGGAGAATGTTTTACATAAAGAAGTGCTAAAAGTGTAAACTTAGTAAAAAAAAAAAAAAAAACTGTGTAAAATGAAAAGGCATCCCCACAGCCAGATTGTTCTATACTGTACAGTATTATATATAATTTTGAAGTAGTCTCATTGTAGGAGACACAATTGTAATATAAGAAGACTGTACATTTATATTATTATTATTCATATGGAAAGGAAATAAAAGTGTACAGAACTTAAGTTGATTTTGATTGACTTGATCTGAAATATTGGATCGTCTGTGCAATCAGATTTATGGTCTCATCTTATTCATCCATCTTGTTTTTCGGCTGCAAGTTTATTACTTTGCACATGAATAGTTTTTTTAAATGTCATTATATTGCACGAATGATAAAGCCATTAAGAAATTGCTATTAACTGCAAATGTTTTATGCTGCACATTGTTAATGAAGCTTAATATTTTCTACTTGTTTTATAATTTTATAATAAATTTTTCTATGGGAAATGGGAAAAGCTTTAAAATGTAAAAATAAATCAATTATTTTATTCATAAAAATAAGTTTTAAATGAATCAAACACAATAATAAATAAACATATTAGTAAAAAGAAATACAAATTGGATTAAAATTGAATATTTAAATTCATAATTATAAAATGCTAATAAAATATAAAGACTGCAATTATTAAATATGATAAAGTAGTTCTGACAGAATAATATAACAATTATTAAATAGTTTATGCTAATTAAAAAAGATGCAAATAAAAAACTGCTTGATTAAAATATTTTTAACAACCAAATAATGCAAATTGGATAAAAATATATTATACAATATAATAAATACATAAAAACAGCACTTATAACGTAGTAAAGAAATTTTGTGTAGTTTTTGTATTATTTTTTTTTCAAAGTATAAACAAATTCTTTATACAAGATATGACTGGGTTATTATTAGTCATGCGCAGGAATGGTCATAGTGGGTCTTGGGACCCGAAAGAGTGAAGCTCCTACGCAGCTGGTGTACTGCGGGGAGTGAACACTAGGCGTCGCTGTGTGTCTCTGCGCTGTGGCGTATGACGTTTCACTCGCTCTAATACGGAATTCCCAGTCATCTCCAGTCAAACACACACAGACTGAGCGCAGGGCCTGGACCTCACACTGCTCGACGTTAGAAACACACACAGGTAAGACTAAATATCTTTATACACGTTTCAGGCGTCCCGGTTTGACATAAATAATAACTAAATGGATGTGTTTGTCAATTTATTGATAAGGAAGACAGACATTTTTGTGATATTACACACCATTTAAAGAATAGGTAGCCATTTTACATCAATATATCTCAAAAGCTTAGGGGAATTACAGGAGTGGGTTAATAGCAAATGTAAGTCTTGATTTTCAGATTATATTTAAATGACGTACGTTTGGTTGACAACGTTTTGGTTGTTAATAGTTTTCCTCGGCGGCAGTTTACAAGGGTACCTGAAGCTAACGAGCTTGCTACCTAGCATTGCTAATCTACTGATGCTGTTTACAAAACAATAATGCCCTATAAATGTTCATGAAATTGATACTTGGTGTATTTAAGGTGTTAAGAAGTACATTATGGAGAGCTAATGCTGTAAACAAATGGTGAGGCAAAACCAAGAGTCATTTACACATTCACATGAATTCTGCTGTCTCAGATGCCTACCTAGACAGCACTTTTGGGCCAAAATGTTGTTTACCAGGCTGGCAGTTTTTTTTTTAATTAATTTTCCTAAACCTCATGTGCCAGTCTGTGGTAAGTTTCCTTCTAAAATTATAACCTCAGCTAGGAGTTTTCCAAGTGGTTGGTTTATGAGTCATGCTAATAATTGGGTATGTGTCAACACACATTAACTAACAGTAGGTTAACTGTTGTATGTAAAAGTAAGTGGTTAAATTGTCATGTAATTTTGTGCTACTGTCACTCATAATGTACTTTTACATTGTTAGAGTGTTGAGGAAGTTTATTTGTTGTGGTTTGTCTCTTTTTCCGAGTTTGTCTTTTTTTCTGAGATCTAATGAATCTTTGTATTTGTGAAAGTACGTATGTTTACAGAAAACACAGTAAAATGTCTTTTTATGAGACAATAGTTTATGACAAATAGCTTGTCAAGCATATTTTGAAAAAGAATCACTTTACATATAACAAGACCAATTAATAATAATAACTAATTGATTGTATTTTGTCAGTGCTTGTCTAGCTCTTTCCTATTTCAGCAAATTCATTTGAAAAGAATTTAAAATATGTTTAATCACATAAACTCTGTACCATTCAATTATCTGTGATTATATGATACCCGAAGCAGAAGTAATAAGTATCTCATGTCTGCTTTTGATGTGCTTCACTAGCGCTGGGCATCAGTGATTTACAGGCTCTGTTTAGATTAGAGTCCGTTTTTGATTTGATTCAGTGAATATAAATGCAATACAAATTACATTGATATTTCTAAAAATGAACTGTGAACATCGTTTTAAAAAGATTGAATTAATCTCCATCCCTATGCACTATTTAATGAAATACAAAAAGAGCTTGCAGCATTATTTATCAATGCTTTGTTTTTGGCACCAAAATTTTTATTAGGATGAATGTTTCGTAAGGATACCCTGATAAATGGTTATGCCTATTATTGAATAAACTGTGAATAATTAGTTCTGATTCTTCTATTTTCTTTTTATTTTCTTCTATTTTTTATTTTATTTTTTTCTCTCTATTTTCAACTTGTTGTCTTATACTGAAAATTTAGCTTAAATGGATAATTAAAATTCTGTTATCATTTACTAACTTTTTACTTGTTCCAAATCTGTTTGATTTGTTTTGTTCTGTTAAACACAAAAAAGATATTTTGAAGAATGTTGGAAACCTGTAACCAATTAGGAAAAACAAATACTATGGAAGTCATTGGTTACAGGTTTCCAACATATCCATACTATGATCCAAACCCAACATTTTCCAATATATCATCTTTCACATTCAACAGAACAAAAAATAAATAAAGCACAAACTGGTTTGTAAAACACTTTAATCAAATAGATGAAATTATGTTCATAATTATAGAAACCATAATCAAATTAAAATATGTGATGTACAATGATTTTAATTGCAATAAACAGACATGTAAACAACTTAATTGTATTACTACCCTGTGACTGAAGTGTGCATATGCTTGTACACACACTGTGTTGTTTACACAGCTTCATCAAACCTAGTGTCATTTGTTTAGAGTAGTTTTTTTTTTTTACTAAGTACTTTATAAAAATCTTTAAATGGTTTTAATGTAAAATGTTCTTTCTATGAAAACAGCTATAGAAAATGGCATAAAATAAACAAACACCACTTCATAAGTTAGATTTTCTTTATGCACCAAATCACTAACTCTTTCAACACAACTAACCTCACAGTCTCTCCACATCTTCATCCCAAGTGCAAAGAGGGCTTTATAATGAACATTATAGTGTCCGTTCGATTTGCTGACAGCTTCTTTTTGATAGCTTGCATTTAAATATATTATCTGACTTCATACAGTGAATACCAGTTGTTTAAAAAAAAAAAAAAAAAAAAAAAAAAAGCCCTAATCTGAGCCAAAACTGAAAAGTACTCTATTTCATTTAGTGTTTAGCATTTAGATGTCATTTCACATTGGTGAAATTCAAAACTCGTATTAGGCTTAAGTTGCAAAAGCATTAACTCGAATTGCAACATTTATCCAGGGAATTAATGACCACCTTTATTAAACAGTTAGCTTGACTAGTAAAGTTAACCACAGTAATTTACTACAGCTAGTTTCTTAATGCTTTTTTTGTTTAATAATTTTTGGCATTGCATTGAAAGGCATGTTGTTGTTGTTGTTTTTTTTTTACTAATTTGAAATCTCTGCTCCAGCGCCACACGTTACATTATCTTGTCAACTGTCAAATGAATATATATATATATATATATATATATATATATATATATATATATATTAAAAGATTTAATTGTAAAATCAAAGTCCAGACTATTGCAATGAATGGCAGTTTAGAGTTTTGCATTATTTCACCCATATGTGTTTGAAATATTAAAGTTGACTGTTTACCTCCATTTAATAAGTTTTCTGTTTAGATAATATTACTTTTGTCTATTTCATTTGATGCAGACACCAAAATGGGATGTCCTGTCTTTGACCCACTTGCTTAATACAAAAGCTGTCATCATTTACTCAGCATCATGTTGTTCTGAAACTTTGTCTCTCTTCTGTGACATGCAAAATACATTGTTTGGTCCAAAAAAGTGAAAGCTGAAGAAAAACTGTTTGGTTATCAACATCAAAATATCTTATAGTTTTCCATGGACGTCATGCTGGTGTGATTATAAATAATCATAGATTTTTTTTTCTCTTTTTAATTGAAAAGTTTGTTTCTGTTAAATCTTTTATGACTCAAAGGATTTATGCTCTCTAATTGTTGAAATTTCGACTACTGATCATGTCTGACTTCACTGAAATGTCCCACTGATGGATGTGGGTCAGAGAGTCTAGCCTTCCTCTGGCTAAACTAATAAGATTAAATGTGACCAGGCTCAAGCAGTTTGACGTTCACAAACTCTTTTCCCACAGTGATCAAGCAAAGCACTTGAGTTTCAGAAGTATCTAAATATTCTCAAAAAACAATGACCGTTATTGCTAGTCCAGCTTGCAGAGCTGTCCAGCTTACAGACTCTGAAAGAAGAACTTATAAACAGCATGTATCGTAAAGCTGTATGCATTTATGTGTATATGAGGTTAAATAAGCGAGGGGGCATTATAAGTCAGTGTCCTCTTCAACTGTCTGCGTCTCTTATATGTGTCACTATAATCTGGTTTGATCCTGACGGTGTGACGCCACTTCATCTTGTTTATTTCCCATGCTGTAAAACCTCTCACACTCTGGGTCAGTGATTTAGAGGGCTGGGTCAGTTGTAGATCTTTGCCTTTTTTATTTACAGGAATTGCACAGAAAGACAGACAGCAGATACTTGAGTTTTTACATCTAAGCTTGACTTTACGGTATGTTGAAGTGTCTGAATCCTAACAGTTACATTTTTATCACTCAGAGATGTTAACTTGTTTCAGACACAGATAGTTGGTTCCGCTGGCTATAGAAACAGCTGTCTGTAAACAAGAAGCCCAAGGAAAACGATGTTTGAAATGCTATTAATAACCAAGCTAAACCCAATCCTGCTGGTCACATGTTCTGATGCCTCAACCCTCGGTCACTCTTGCCTTTGACATGCGGTGTCTCGAACGTCACAACATGTAAACAATGACCGGCAAGATTCATATCCTCTGCACCACAACATGGAGCAGTCAGACATGCTGCTAAATATAACCCTGACCCAATGCTTGTCACTTCAGCTCAAGTGTAATGCTTGGGTTGCTGCAAGTCTGCTATTAGACTTAGTTTTTCTATTAAATATGCCTGCTTTAAAAAAAATACTTGGAAATCCCCTTTCATAAAAAATAAATGGGGATTTCCAAGTGTGGGTCTGGTCTTGATTTCCAAAGCTCTGGTTAAAGCTTTGCCCTAATACAGAATTTTTATTTCAAGCAAGTTGGTAAAAGACATCAAATTAGGTCGTAAAACATAAATAATTTGATATACATTGAAAAAATATTAGTTGGAAGTAAACTTTTTTTGTTTTTCACAAACTTTGTGATTTAAATGTCAACATATAAGTGAAACTGCAAACATTTCATTGTGTAATAAGTTTGGAATTTCAGTTTACTGTTACATCTTTAAAAGCATACATTAGAGAAAATATATAAAACACAAAGCTACAAGCTGATAAACCCAACCACTAAACTTTTTATTTTTTTGCATATTTAATAGATTTTGCTTAACTAATGTTTGACGGTCAAAGTAGATCAGAAATTTGAAACTGATTCTTTCTTTTGGGAGACTTATGGCCCATTTATTCCTGAAAACAGGTTTTAAAGAGTATTGACCACTTCTAGAGACAGTTGAAAATGCATTGAATCTGACTGTGTTCATAGTGCAGATGCTCTGTGTTTAAACAATCACAAAAAATGTCTACTGACCTAATTCTTAAACATTTCAGGATGTGTTGTGGAAATATGCTGGACGGCCAGGATTGATACGTTGCTGGCTGCCTGAGATTAAGTTTGGTTTGAGAGCAAAAAGAACAATGTTTCTTACCAGCCCTGAGTGTAGTCAAAACTTTACACCATTTAGTTTTTCTTTCTGGCTATCCGAGAAGTAGTGAAAGCTACTTATCTCCATTTCATTTTCATATCTCCTTTTACTTTCTTATCTTCTTTCACCTTCATATCTCTTTTCACTTTCTTATTTTGCACTATTATATAGAAACAACAGAAGAATCGCGTACACGCACCCCTTTAGACTTTAGCAAAGTGGATAGAAGAGGCAGATTAAAACACCAGTTATGAAAAAAAATGTGTCCTCCTAGTCTACTTGTGATTCGATTAACAAAAACAGATCCTAATATCAGATGTAAACCGGGCCAATAATTCCATTTGTCATGCTCTTTGATCTTTTAAACATTTCAGATATTTGACATTCTCAAACATTTGTTACCCAGTATATGACAAGTTATATTTAAAAAAAAAACTGACTTTGAAACGGGATATGTGGTTATTATCTTTTAACCCTGATTTGTTTGTTCTTGCAGACATTATACTGAAGTGTTTGGATGCTGCTGTAACCCTAGATCAGCCTGTGGCACCATCTGTGAAGTGTAGAGGTACTCATCCCTGAACCCATCCTGTCTGAATGCTCTCCAGCATGGTGGACTACATGTGAAGCAGCAGTGTTCTGGAGCAGAACGGAGAGAAGAGAGGATTTATCTGACGCGAGCAGACCGGCACAGAGACAATGTCATCCAACAGTGGCCAGAACACCCACGGGCTCAAACAGATTGAGCTGGACCAGATCTGGGATGACCTGAGATCAGGAATACAGCAGGTCTATACACGCCAGAGCATGGCTAAGGCTCGCTACATGGAACTCTACACGTATCTTACCAGGCACGGTGGGATGAATGGGGATTAATGGGGGCAACAGCTGTGGCCAGTACACTGAATGTCTTTGTTTGGTTAGGTGTGGTAGTGTGTGCTTGTGTGAAATTTGTGCTTTTAATGAGAATAAGACCTTGGCTTATGAGGCAAAGCCATTAAATAGCTGGGTTGTTATAGTATTGCTTGTTTCATTGAGGAAGCCATTCAGGAGCCAGTAGTTTCAAATAAATCTGTACAGTTTAGAGTTGTTTTGTAAGAGTAAGCAAGGTTCCCTATACAGATTTTGTGCCGAATTTGCAAGTTCATTTCATTGACCAACAGCAAGATGTTTGGTTTTAAAAGATACATCCGTGTGAGTGAGCTATGCTTCATACATCGTTGCCCTGTTGATAATTGCCCTTTTTGGCTTGCCAAATTTAATTAGAGTGGAATACACAGTCTGAGTTAGGGCTGGGCAATTAATCACAATGAAACCGAAATTCATAACCTGTAACCAACACAATATCCCCATGTCGGCTTTTTTTTTATTTTTTATTATTTTTTTTTTTTTAATAAGATCCCTTTAAAAACATACTACAGTGTGTGGACAAACTGAGCACTTGAGAGTTTCCCTGACAGTGCAGTGAGCATGTTGTGCAGCAACCTGACAACCTCCGCTGCATGTCATTCATATTCTTTGTTTCCGGTTTATTTGGTATTGGGCAGGATCAGCTGTGATTCAAAGGCCAGCGCTAGTGTATCCGCATTCATTCATTCATTTTCATTTCGGCTTAGTCCCTTTATTAATCTGGGGTTGCCACAGTGGAATGAACCGCCAACTTATCCAGCATATGTTTTACGCAGCGGATGCCCTTCCAGCTGCAACCCATCACTGGAAACATCCACACACTCTCATTCACAGACAATTTAGCTTACCCAATTTACCTATACCGCATGTCTTTGGACTTGTGGGGGAAACCAGAGCACCCGGAGGAAACCCACGCCAACACGGGGAGAACATGCAAACTCCACACAGAAACGCCAACTGACCCAGCCGAGGCTCGAACCAGCGACCTTCTTGCTGTGAGGCGAACGTGCTACCCACTGCGCCACCGTGAGGCCCATCCACATTTTCACTTCAGCAAATCAGTTTGAGCAAATGCAGACAATATAATTAATGTTCAGAACCCTGACAGATTATTTGTAGCAATAGTTAAAAAAAAAAATGTTGACCTATAAACATGTCAAACATCACTTGCTCACTTTCCTTCTGCATTTAATTAAAAAAAATTATTTTATTTTTTTTGTTAAAACTTGGTATTTTCTGCTTTTTTTTTTTTTTTTTTTAAGGAAACTTGACTTTTACGTTAGAGCTGAAATGTGATCTTTTTCACAAGACATCTTCATTAAGCAATATTTGCTTTGATTTCAGTTTGAAGTTTTTTTTCCAACAACCATAGATTGTTTTTTTCAATTATTTTAATATCGCAAAGAATAGAAATGTTCTCTTTTACTAGAAAAAGACTTTTAATAGTGAAGTATATTTACAGTACAAATGATAACATAATAATGAACTATGAGAGGGAAATGATAATAAGTAAATAATTACACTGAAAAAAAAATTCATAATCAAGGAAAAGTGTTTAATTAAATAAAGTTTTAATTTTAGGTCATGCCTGGCATTGCAAAAGGGGGTATTTTCACTAAATTTCACAGAAATTTGCAAAATATCTCACTGAACATTGTAAAATCAAAGTACATGTTGTTAGTTATCATTTTTTGGGGGCCAATTTATAAAGCCAAGCATGCATCCTTTGATTATTCCGCCCTAGAGCTCTTTAAAACTTACAAAGGCTTCTGTCCACTTTCAAATTTGCAGTTCTGTATTTCGCTAACCAAGTGCCACATCAGATACAGGGGTGTAATTGCTGTGAGTTTGATCTACTACCCACAGCTGTCATTCCCCTCTACATCTTCAGTCATGTGTTTTATTTGTCTGTGTGTGGCTCTGTGAGCCCACAAAGAACTTTCTGCTGCTTTTGCAAGTTTCTTTAGTGCCGCTGTCAAACAGAATCTCAGCATGTAGTTTAGTCTCATAGTGCTGTCACCACACTGCTCACAGCTCACAAGACCATAACAAAGAAAACAGAAATGAACACGACCTTTAAGCTACAGCACTGAGACATTACAGCTTGCAATAAAAACACACCCTTTTAGAGAACTTGTATTATTGTTAATTTATTTCCATCCAACATGCATAAGAGCTTCTCAAGAGGGCTTTTTGCATGAAGTATGTAAATCTGTTGAAGCAGATGTTTTCTCAAAGCTTGAACTATGACTTCACAATTTTTTTTCACAATTTTTCCAATTTGTTTTTCTTTTTTATAATTATATATACATACATATTAGCCTGAGATAAATGAAAATCTCTATCGATTTGACACTTCAATTTTGTCCAGTAGCTTGTTCATGCAGGATAAGGGTGTGTGATATTGTCAAAAATCCTATCTCCATGATTGTTGTATTACAGTAGTAATGTTTGACTGGGTTAGGCCTGTCATGTATAAATAAATGGGACACTAAAACTGCTGGAAGCTGGCATCAAGTCTTAATGTTTGATTTATTGAAATGATTCGTTTAAAATAGCAGATTTTTTTTATTTCCAGAAACTAAGCAAGCAAGTGAGTGAATGAATGTTTATGAATGACTTTGACTAATTCTCATGTGACTCGTTGAATCATTGACTAATATGATTTGTTCGAAAACCGATTCAGATTCTTGCCTCTAATTCAAAATTATTTTAGGATGTTGAACAACATACCACAAAATATTATGGAATAGGTCTTTTTTTTAATTGTTGGAAAAACTAAGAACCAAGTCTGTATTTCATCCATAATAAGCAGTGCGTAAAACTCTACGTTTATTGTCATGCTTTTCGCATTCGATTCGGTCTTGTTTAAGAAACACTGGCAGAAGTACTTCTATACACCTCTGTGTTACTAATAATCCACAGTATGTTTAATCATTTTTGTACTCTTATTGTGTATATGGCTCCAAAAGCAATTTGTCGTTTAAAACTGAAGGCATGATGTTTATGGAATGTTTATGGAATATTTTTGGAATTTATGCTAATGTTATTGGTCTGACATAATTTACTCTTTTACTGTCTTATGACTTTAACCTGCTGATCAGACATGTGTATAACTACTGTACCAGCGTGCACCATGTCAAGGGTCCTGGCATCCCCCCCTCCAAACCCTCCAAGAAAACACCCACACCTGGGGGTGCACAGTTTGTCGGTCTAGAACTCTACAAAAGACTCAAAGAGTTTCTGAGGAGCTACTTGACAAACCTTCTCAAGGTAACAGCCTACAGCTTGCATACATAATATTCAGGATTCATGAAAAACTGGTGGTCATGTTATTGTTGGTATTGAAACATGAAAGCTATTTTTTTTTTTTTTTTGAATGCTGCTCTCTTCTTGAGCCTTGAAATTCATTTCAAAATATGTTTATTTCATTACCCTGTTAATGCGTTAAAAAAAATCTGCATACATTTGTTGTTTTCATAACCACTCGTAATTTGTTTTTCTACTAATGCCATGTTGTATCTGACCATACTCAATAATGAGTACAGTCATGGCCAAAAGTTTTGAGAATGACACTAATATTAGTTTTCACAAAGTTTACTGGTAAACTGCTTTTAGATCTTTGTTTCAGTTGTTTCTGTGATGTACTGAAATATAATTACAAGCCCTTCATACGTTTCAAAGGCTTTTATCGACAATTACATGACATTTATGCAAAGAGTGAGTATTTGCAGTGTTGGCCCTTCTTTTTCAGGACCTCTGCAATTCAACTAGGCATGCTCTCAATCAACTTCTTAGCCAAATCCTGACTGATAGCAACCCATTCTTTCATAATCACTTTTTGGAGTTTGTCAGAATTAGTGGGTTTTTATTTGTCCACCCACCTCTTGAGGATTGACCACAAGTTCTCAATGGGATTAAGTTCTGGGGAGTCCAGGCCATGGACCCAAAATTTCAACGTTTTGCTCCCTGAGCCACTTAGATATCACTTTTGCCTTATGTCACGGTGCTCCATCGGGCTGGAAAATGCATTGATCTTTACCAAACTGTTGTTGGATTGTTGGAAGAAGTTGCTGTTTTGGTACCATTCTTTATTCATGGCTGTGTTTTGGGCAAAATTGTGAGTGAGCCCACTCCCTTGGATGAGAAGCAACCCCACACATGAATGGTCTCAGGATGCTTTACTGTTGGCATGACACAGGACTGATGGTAGCGACCACCTTTTCTTCTCTGGCCAAGCCTTTTTCCAGATACCCAAACAATCGGAAAGGGGCTTCATCAGAGAATATGACTTTGCCCCATTCCTCAGCAGTCCATTCACCATACGTTTTGCAGAAGATCAATCTGTCCCTGATGTTTTTTTTTGGAGAGAAGTGGCTTCGTTGCTGCTCGTCTTGACACCAGGCCATCTTCCAAAAGTCTTGGCCTCACTGTGTGTGCAGATGCGCTCACACCTGCCTGCTGCCATCCCTGAGCAAGCTCTGCACTGGTGGCACTCCAATCCCGCAACTGAATCCTCTTTAGGAGACGATCCTGGCGCTTGCTGGACCTTCTTGGACACCCTGAAGCCTTCTCAACAAGAATTGAACGTCTTTCCTTGAAGTTCTTGATGATTCTATAAATTGTTGATTCAGGTGCAGTCTTAATAGCCACAATATCCTTGCCTGTGAAGCCATTTTTGTGCAACGCAATGATGGCTTTCTTTGCAGGTCACCATGGTTAACAATGGAAGAACAATGATTTCAAGCATCACCCTCCTTTTAACATGTCAAGTCTGCCATTCTAACCCAATCAGCCTGACATGATGATCTCCTGCCTTGTGCTCTTCAACATTCTCACCTGAGTTAACAAGACAATTACTGAAATGATCTCAGCAGCTCCTTTAATGACAGCAATGAAATGCAGTGGAAAGTTTTTTTCAGGATTAAGTTCATTTTCATGGCAAAGAAGGACTATGCAATTCATCTGATCACTCTTCATAACATTCTGGAGTATATGTAAATTGCTATTATAAAAACTTAAGCAGCAACTTTTCCAATTTCCAGTATTATTTAATTCTCAAAACTTTTGGCCACGACTGGAAATGTGTAAAAAAAGTCTTTGATAGTTTTAGAAAACATATAAAGATACTTTTTTAAAGTTCCACCTGAAAGACTAAAATATATTGAATAGTATAAATGTGTATTAATATTATTTATTTTTCTCTTTTGGTGGTTCATTAATCCCACTGGAATGAATGGGATTTAATTAAGTGCTTTTAAAACATAAAGTTATTATTGCTTAAAAACAGACCAAATTTATTAAACTCACATGTTTATATCTACACTGTAAAAAAAATTTTTTTTAAGTTGAATCAAATGAGCTTTTATATTCATCTCAACTTAAATCAGTCAAACTGACAAAAATATTATGTTAAACTTTGTATAGCTAAAACAATTTAGTTGAAACCTGATTAAATTCAAGTAACAAAAGCATTTGTTGCCATGACGTTTTGTCATATAAATCTTTACATACATTTTTCTATAGGTATACATAATATGCTTGTTTGTCAAAAAGATTCAGTCTGAAACGGGAAAAGGTAAAATATATTTAAAAGTATTTTAACACTTACAATTTCATAGACATGATATTTTTGACATGTTCTATAAACCTCTGGATGAATAATGACATAAACCATCTTTTAAAAATAATTGTGTATTTTTATGGTTACAGCACAAAGATTTGTTCTCTTATTAACACTGTTTTAGTAAAAAGGACACAAACTTATGATGACTTAACATTTGAAAAATTCTTATCATGCTAAGCAAACAGTTATACATTTGAAATACCACAAATAGTTTACACTTACACATTTCATACTAGATTAATATTAGAAACATTTAAAATGTTTTTATAATGCTAATGTTGTATGAATAAATACATGTATTATATTAGCACTGGCTAATCATTATATCTATTATTTATTGAAAGCTGAAGTGGCTTTCAAAAAATAAAAAGTATTTGTTTATTTTAAAAAATTATCAGCGTCTAACAAATCTTCGTGAGGCATTCGCAGTTGTTGTTTTTTTATTCCATGTTAGAATGCAAGGAAGTATGAGTTGTCAGTTCTCCAGACTTCACTCACTTCTCCACCTGTTTCTCTCCTCCATCTGTGTGTGTCTGGCAGGATGGAGAGGACCTGATGGATGAGAGCGTGCTGAAGTTCTACACACAGCAGTGGGAGGATTATCGCTTCTCCAGTAAAGTGTTAAATGGGATCTGTGCTTACCTCAACAGACACTGGGTGCGTCGAGAGTGTGATGAGGGACGGAAAGGAATTTATGAAATCTACTCGGTAAGAGAAAGACACGACCATGCCTGACACATTGCTTCCTGTTTTACATTTCCATACGTTGTGTTCATCAGACTTGAAGTGATGACTGTACTGGATAGTATTTCAGTTCAATTTATTGCATAACAGCCAACAGACCATACCTGTGATCACCCATCAACAGTACCTGGAGCTTTGTTAGTTGCTAAAGTTCACCATGTGTTGCTATGCTATAAAAAAACTAAATGTTTAATTTATTCTTTTGATTTAAACTGTAACGGGTAAAGTTCTTATTGTCTTAGACCTAAATTAATAATGAATGATTAAATAATTGAATATTAATAATAACAAAAGTGTTGTTGTTATTAATATTATTATTTCTATAATAATATAACTATTTAGTTTTTACAAATATTTGTTTTAAACAGTTTGATTGAGAAACCGTAATCTAATGTTTGTGCTTCTCAGCTTGCTTTGGTCACTTGGAGAGAGTGTTTATTCAGGCCTCTAAACAAGCAGGTGAGTCGTTTGTTTGTTTTTTGACATTTTATTTGGAATAGTTCTATCATTTGAATCAGAAGAAATGTGTATATATAGATATATAAATATACTGCAGATTACCCAATACTATTTCCTCTTCTTTTTTCTAACGTTTACATGTCTCTAAATTAAGACATGTATACATTGATTTGAAAGTTATTTAATATAAAGTTAATTTATGATTTGCGAAGATAAATTTTTTTGGCCTATATAAAGGGCATTTGTTCCCTAGATTTCTTACATTTTTGTATCATGTTTCATAATATTGGCTGTTACTAGTTTTAAAAAGATCAGTATTAACAAAATACTTTTCACTGTAAAGTGGCATTTAGATGGTTTACACAGATAGTTTAATGGAGCTTAAATGCATTTAGATTCCAAAAGTACTGTGTATAATGATATGAGCTTTAAAAATAATAATAATATGCAAATATTAAATGTTGAGCAAAATGTAAGTGATGCTTTTAAATCTTAATGTAAACTGCTAATAGGTGGCGCAAGTCACTGTTTTAATGATTCATAAAACCTGCCTGTTTTATGAGTAGGTTACTGAATCATTGGCTTACTCAATTCATTCAGAAAATCTGAAACATTCATAAACAAAACATTTTTGTCTTACTCAGAGATGCATTTGTGTGCATGTTGAAAGGACATTTCACTGGAAAATCTCAATTCTGCCTTGTCTTGACAGTATTATTAATTGTTTTTTCTAAACACAAAGGAAGATATTTTGAAAAATGTTGCAAACCCATAACCATTGACATCCATAGTAGGACAAAGAAATACTATGGATGTTAATGGTTCCAGGTTTTCAACATTTGTCAATATATATTTTGTGTTCAACAGAATAAATATAAAACAATATGGTTTGAAACAAGTCAAGGGTGAGTAAATAATGACAGAATAAAACTTTTTGAGTGAACTATCCCATTAATAAGTGTATGTATATGCCCTTTTTATATCTGTTCTTTTATATAGGTAACAAATGCAGTGTTAAAACTCATTGAGAAGGAGAGAAACGGTGAGACTATTAACACCAGACTCATCAGTGGAGTAGTTCAGTCCTATGGTGAGTGCGGCAGTAGTACATCTCTCAGAAAACAATTATTCTGTGTTCAGTTCATTATTGTGATTGCTGACTGCCCTTTATGTATATTTTTAAATGCATATGAATAAATATAAGTGCATGTGAATGAAATGCAGTGCTTTCTGGACCCTTAAAACAGCATATTGTGATTTTATTTTGTTTTTTCCAGTTGAGTTGGGTTTGAATGAGGATGATGCGTTTGTGAAGGGCCCGACATTATCAGTTTACAAAGAGTACTTTGAGACCCAATTTTTAGCAGACACCGAACGCTTCTATACGCGAGAAAGCACAGAGTTCCTCCAGCAAAACCCTGTTACGGAATACATGAAAAAGGTAAAGTAATACATTCAAGTTTAGATGCTAGTCTTACATCATAATGAACTTTTTTTTTTTTTTTGAAGACTTTGGATTGAACCTTGTGTGTGTGTGTGTGTGTGCAGGCAGAGGCACGGTTGCTGGAGGAGCAGCGGCGGGTTCAGGTTTATCTCCACGAGAGCACACAAGACGAGCTGGCTCGCAAGTGTGAGCAGGTCCTCATCGAGAAACACCTGGAGATCTTCCACACAGAGTTCCAGAACCTTCTAGACGCTGATAAAAATGAAGGTCAGCCAGTCCTGCAATATTACCTTTTATATTATTTAAGATTTGATTTTGAAAACAGCAAACATTATTAAACATTTAAAAAAACTATATATATATATATATA
>CAIGQW010005871.1:3066313-3079347 GCA_903798125.1 Danio choprae
ATATATATATATATATATATATACATATACATATACATATATATAATTATCACTAATTATATCACAGTACACATAGTATTTAAAACACTAATAATATAATACAATTTTATGTGAATGTCCCACATTTCTGCCAGTGGTTGTCGTTAGTGTGACTACAGTATAACCAAGGTTGGTGAAAGTTGGTGAAAATTTTTTTACCTCATCGTTGTTGCAGTGTTTTATAACACTTGTGGAGAATGACAGCACTGTTTGATTTGGCTTTCAACTAGTTTTGATTTGATGCAACAACAATAAACAAACATTCATTGTGATACTTTCTGCTATTAATACACAAGCACATGAAGAGTCTAATACTTTTAACTTGAGTTAAATTAAAAAGGAGGACTTCATACTTTTACTAGTAGTTACTGTTTATTCTTAGTATCTATTTTTAATGAGTTTACACATTAACTGCATTATTACTGTCATGATAAAAAAATAAACATTGCACACTTTTAAAACAAAATAACACTCACATACTTGTATATTGTTCATAACTGCAGATCTCGGTCGGATGTACAACCTTGTTTCCCGGATCACAGATGGATTGGGAGAGCTCAAGAAACTCTTGGAGTCCCACATTCATAATCAGGGTCTGGCAGCCATAGAGAAGTGTGGAGATTCAGCGCTCAATGTAAGTCTTGCTGATGCTGTTTAAAGCCAGTTGAACATGTGTACACAATGCTTTCAGTTTTCTGCTACTGCTATTCAGAGAAATGGAAAATTTGATTGATTTAACTTGTGAAAATCTGCCCAACTTGTTAAAGGCACAAGTGAACCTGAATTTTTTGAACTTGGAGCGTCACATCATTGTAATAATGCATAACAGGTCATAACAAAAGCTGCTTGACTGTGGCCTAAAATCTCCATTATCTGAAAATACACTTGTATTATATTTCATAGAAGTGACTCACCCACTGACTGTATGCCGCATCAATAAAAGTAGCGTCTTTACTGGAAAACAAGTGTTGATTTGTAATTGAATTCAGAAAAAAAGTAAAGTAGTACACTATTGGCTATTATAGTGAAACAATATTATTTTTAAAAAACGTCACTTCCCCTTTTCTACAATTAAACAATAAATGTAGCAATATTAAAAATGAAAAGTATAAAACATACTTAATAGTACTTTAAGTTAACATTTAGACATTCTTAAATTGTCAAGCCTAAATAAAATTAAAGCAAAACTGAAAGTTATTTGTGTGGAAAATATGATCGCATGCCTTTCATATTTTAGTTTTGCTTGCTTTATTGCATTACATAAGTCGCTTTGCAATAGAAGTCAAACCATGTTTCAGATGGAATAATGTGAAATATATAGTTTTTATATACACCATAGCAGTAACATTTATCTCCATTTTTCCTGAATATCATGTTTTTATTTTTTGTCGTGCATGTTTCCGGTACATCTGCTCCATTCAGTTCCTGTAAGGCCTTAATTTGATCACAGTCTGAATTGTCACTTCTTGTTTCCCAGGATCCTAAAATGTACGTGCAAACTATCTTGGACGTTCACAAGAAATACAATGCTCTTGTCATGTCTGCGTTCAATAATGATGCCGGGTTTGTGGCGGCACTGGATAAGGTTTGTAAACTTATATGAGGTCTGTTTTGTACTATAGTGGTTATTATTAGCCTTTGGTGTAATATTCACTCTGTGATCTGTGCTGCTCTTCAGGCCTGTGGAAGATTTATTAATAATAATGCAGTAACGAGGATGGCACAGTCCTCCAGCAAATCCCCTGAGCTTCTGGCCAGATACTGTGACTCCTTACTGAAGAAGAGGTGATTCTCTCATTCACATCTTTATTTACGTGTCAGATCCTGTCAGTCTTTCATTTGTCAGCTAACTGTCACATCGAAATCTAGCATGATCCAGTGCCATTTAAATTTTAAGAATAGAGTTCTGAATCTTTGAGGGCAATAAAAAGAAGCTGACAATAATATCTAAATGAGAACTGCATTAGCAAGGCTCTATATTTTAAACTCCAGCACAAAATATTGTAGTACATGAGTTTACATTGAAATTTGACATGAGAAGTAGAAAAAATACTGTCTGGGAAAGCTTATTTATAGGAGTGCACATACCACAGATGATTTAACAAAAGTTTGTGCTGTGTTTAGTTCAAAGAATCCAGAGGAGGCTGAGCTTGAAGATACTCTCAACCAAGTGGTGAGTTTCTCTGTTTTCCACCAATATTAAATCTGATAATATCACATTTTCTTTTTTTCATTGCAATATATGGAATAAACTTTTTAATTTTATTTGCGTTCCAAAATTATGAAGCCTAGATATTTATTTTTAACAGAACTTCATCTAAAATTAATATTCAAAAATATCAATTTTATTTGCCTGAACTTTTTATTTTAAGTTAATCCAGCAGACAAGCATATATATGTTTATTGATGAAATTCAATCCCAAAAGTGGGTGGGGTATAACTAAAATAATATTTTTTTGTAAAAGTTTTTTTTTGTTGTTGACTAATATATCTTAAAGAGATAGTTCACCTCAAAATGACTTTTCTGGCATCATTTACTCACCCTTGAATTGTTCTAAACCTGTTTGAGTTTGTTCCTTCTGTTGAACACAAAATAAGATATTTTGAAGAATGTTGGAAACCGGTAGCCATTGACTTCTATGGTATTTGTTTTTCCCACTATTTATGTCAATGGTTACAGATTTCTTACATTCTTCAAAATATATTACTTTGTGATCAACAGAAATGACCAAACTTATGAAGTTTTGGAACCTCCTTATGGTAAGTAAATGGTAAGAGAATTATTATTTTTATTATCTTTTTAAAGAGCCCCTATTATGGGTTTTTGAAAATGACCTTCCATGCAGTGTGTAACAGCTCTAAGTGAAGTGAAGTATCCAGCTAAGGCTTCAATCTGAAAGTGCACCGTGTTTAAAACTATTGATTAATCTATAAAAGAGACGACTCATAGTGGTTCGAATGAATCGCCACGGTAACGAATCTTTAGCTGTCGGCGTGACGTCAATACTGAACTCAAGCCCTGCCCATTTGTTGCGCACGCAGACTCAGGAAAATTGAAACCTCCGGCCCCGCCCACAAACACTGTAAAAAGAAAAAGGGGAAGACAACCACTGTAGCAGATCCTGGTTGAATCATGTCGCGTAGACGCTGTGCTCTGAAGTGTGAGGGAAAGTTAGTGTTATTTTCCCTACCCAAACATGAGGTTGTGAAGAGTCAGTGGTTGAAGTTTCTTTTTGCAAAAATACCTCAACATTATCGCCCCAGCCTTGAGCTGTGTTCCCGTCATTTTTCTGACGAGTGCTTCAGCAATCTACAACGGGGGATTTGTTGGCCATTTGTTAAAGGGAGGAACAGAAAAGATGTATTGGAGCTTGACAGGAACTTTACAGTACATAGTTTATGTATCAGTTTCTTCCTCCATTTCACAAGTGTAAGTGAGTGCGATTAAAATGGTTGCCTCCTTGTTTTCTATAGCTTGTAAATTATGTATTTAATTGTGTTTTGTTACTTGTAACCGCTTGTACTGTATCTGGTTAACTCTTTATATTCTCATATCGCGTCTAAAACCACGTTGAAAATGCGACGCGTGCTGCTTTGTTTACGGATTTAAATGCATTTGTGAGCTCGCGATCTACTGCTTGTCGTTACTATGGCCACCGTCAGCTGTTCCTACACGCGTGTGGCGGTCAAGTTTCAAAATAGTTCAGCTTTTGCCACTGTGTAGATTAATACTGAATGTGTGTCACTGTTTTTAGTTATGGTTAAGAATAGAGCAATATACTGGTGTTAAACTGTATTGCTTTAATGCACTCCTGCATTGGGCTCAAACATACACTGCAATCTACTTCAAAATTGTTGATAAGCCGTGGTGGGCATTTCTCTCTGTCTCGCGCTGAACGCAGTCGACCAATCACAACAGACTGGGTCATCGGATCAATCAGCGCAGATTAGCTTCACGCTAAAGAGGGGTTTGGGAACAAATGAATCGCTGAACGAATCATATGGGAGTCGTTGGGATAATTAGGTAAAAATAAATGCATAGTATAAGACAATGAAAGTGTTTTTTTGACCTTGCATGCATATCAGACTGTTGATGGAGAGCCCCAAAACCAAAATATGACCTTTTTTAATGCACAATAGGGGCTCTTTAATAGGTAACTTTGCAAATAAATGACAAGTGTATATTAGACACCCAAAGGGTACATCAATACATCCAAAATAGCCATACACAAAAAAACTGTAATTGTTGTATCTTCATAAAAATTGTCAATTATCCCAAAGGGAGAAGTCATTTTTAAACATGTTGAAAACATCCGGGAGCAGTCGGCTTGAATTCGTGAAATGTGTGTGGTTGAATCAGTCGATCTGTCAATTTATCTGCAGATAATCGGTTAAACAAACCTGCTAAACAACGAGCGCTGTGTGAAGTAGTAGAATTTTCAAAATCCAGCCATTAGTAGGAAACAAATCTAACTGCTCTTTTAACTTGAGACATGATTAGATTATTTATACAAATACCGTATTAGACGCTACTCACTCTGAACATCTATTCAAAGGAGAAGTGGCTCCAAAATGTCAATATTGCAGTAGTAACTGTCAAACATGATGACAACCTGATGTCAAATCTGGAGTGTTTAAAATAATTCTTTTTACATTTTTATTTTATGTATCATTTATTGTTGCTGTATTTTTATTATTGAAATAGCAAAGAAATAGCTAGAAGCTGATATGGCAATAAATTCTCAACTCAATCTCTTGCTCTCTCTCTTTCTCTTTCTCTCTCAGTGTGAAGAAGGCCAATAAGTCTTATAGATCATGATTGATTGCTTTCATCTCACATAGGAATGACCTGTTGTAAACTGCACTGCACATAATCTGTCCAGGTTTTCCTTGCTTACAATAATTGGCAAACTACACCGTAATCACTCTATATAGTAGTATGCACAAATTACTGATTGCAAGTCAGTTCATGCCTGACAGGATTCTTGAACCTTCTTTTTGATCAGATGGTGGTTTTTAAGTATATCGAGGATAAAGATGTGTTCCAGAAGTTCTATGCCAAGATGCTGGCCAAAAGACTGGTGCACCAGAACAGTGCCAGTGACGACGCCGAGGCCAGCATGATCTCCAAACTCAAGGTCTGATGAGCGCTTGTTTAACCACCATCGCTCACTTCACTGCTCTTCCTTTATTCATATGGATGCTTAAAGGGATAGTTTACACAAAAATGAACATTTACTCACCCTAGAGTGATTCCAATCTTTTGAGTTTCTTTCTTCGGTTGAACACAAAAGAAGATAATTCGAAGAAAGCTGAAAACCTGTTACCATTGATTTCCATAATAGGAAAAAAGAAATGCTATGGAAGACAGCGGTTACAGGTTTTCAACTTTCTTCAAAATACCTTCTTCTGTATGAAACAAGTAAAGGGTGAGTAAATGACGGAATTATCAATCCCTTCAACATGATTTCTCATTGTTCACTCTCAGCAAGCGTGTGGGTTCGAGTACACCTCCAAACTCCAGCGTATGTTCCAGGACATTGGCGTCAGTAAAGACTTGAATGAACAGTTCAAAAAGCACCTTTCCAACTCCGAGCCTCTGGACTGTAAGTGCTCAAACTCTGGCTGTTTTTTGCGTTCGTGTTACTTTTCCTCATATTAAACGAAATGCTCCCATCTGTCTGGCAGTGGATTTCAGCATCCAGGTTTTGAGCTCCGGCTCGTGGCCGTTCCAGCAGTCTTGCACATTCGCTTTGCCATCTGAGGTGAGAAGCTCAGACGCTTAACCCTGTCATTATCCAAACCTTTCACACCCTTCCACGAGCTGACAGTAGGGTGCTATTACACTTCTCGCTTGATGATAGTTTTCCAAATGCCTTTGTTTTTCACAGTTGGAGCGCAGTTACCAAAGATTTACAGCTTTTTATGGAAGCAGACACAGCGGGCGCAAGTTGACATGGCTTTACCATCTATCCAAAGGAGAGCTGGTCACCAACTGCTTCAAGAACAGATACACTCTGCAGGTTTGTGGCTTCATGGTGTCAGGGGTGCAGGACTGGCTGGCAGCAGTGTTTAAATGTGGTGTTTCCCCGCAGGCCTCCACCTTCCAGATGGCTATCCTGCTGCAGTTCAACACTGAGAACTGCTACTCCGTCCAGCAGCTCGCTGACAGCACACAGATCAAAACTGTGAGTGCAGATCCCCACATTCTTTTACAAATCTTTCTGTGTTGATGTATATAAACATTTAACAATATCGTCTATTAGACTTGTATTTGAAGAAAAAGAAATGTTATGTATTTTCCAATATTTGAAACATGTTGCAATCATTTTTGTAAAGTGACATGGCACTAGTTTCAGCAAATATACTTTATTATTATTATTATTATTATTATTTGTGAATGAAGTTATAAAGTAGTTTTTACACCGTGACCAAAGTACACAGAGTAAAAAGTACAGTACAAACCCTGGGGTGATTTACTTGATTGCTTCTAAGGTAGAAAGTGCTGATTGGTGAGTCATATGCTTATTGTAACCAGTATCAGTCAGTTATCGGCATACTTTGTTACAGATAAATTTAATATGTAATGACAGTAAGTTTTATAAACATATTTTAGTTGCTTATTTAAGTGTGCAAGCTAGTGAAAGAATATACCAACCACAGTTTAAATTGTCAACTATTTTTGTACAAATGGCAAATTAAATATACAGATGTCACATGGCAACATTTCTTAACGTTTATAAAGAACTGCTATACAAACGAGTTTTGTTTAGTTTGAAATGGCATCAGGGAAAATGCATGGGGACTCATTTGTTATTCTGGGCTAAAATGCTTTGTCCCATTTAGACTGACACATACATGTACACATTTTCAATAAGCTTAAACTGCCTGCCTTTTAACTAGAGCCCCTAGTTTATAAATAATTGACAGAAATTACTTAAATTGTCATTAACCAAAATCAATGCTAAAATTCATTAGTAAGTTACTTTTTTTGTAGCATAACTTAACATCTCCAATGACATACACCTGTTCTTGGCTCATTTTGACCAGATGATTGAATCTGTGAGCTTTTGGTGCAAGAAAGGCTGCAACTGGATTAGTCTGATCAAATGAATCGTTCAGTGTTATTTATGAACCATTTCAATGGGTTCATTTAAAAGAATCAACTCTTGACTGGACAGCACTGTTGAGTTTCAGAGGGGGGTGGTGTGGTGGCATGCTTTTATGGAATGTTGGGCAAAAAAGTATTATATGATTTGTGAAGTAAAAGTTTTTTCAAATAAAAGGTACAAATTCATTAATTTTCATTTCGGCTTAGTCCCTTTATTAATCAGGGGTCGCCACAGCAGAATGAACCGCCAACTTACCCAGCATATGTTTCACGCAGTGGATGCCCTTCCAGCTGCAACCCATCACTGGGAAACATCCACACACACATTCACACACATACACTACGGACAATTTCGCTTACCCAATTCACCTATAGTGCATGTCTTTGGACTTGTGGGGGAAACCGGAGCACCCGGAGGAAACCCACACAAACACGGGGAGAACATGCAAACTCCACACAGAAAGACCAACTGACCCAGCCGGGGAGTAAAGTACATATACTTAATTATTACTGTGCTTTTGTAAAAGTTTAAGTATAAATACTGTATTACTGTCCACCACTGCGTGTAGTCAGGTGTGACTTATTTTCTGTAAATATATGGTATCTATATAAAGAGTCCTAATTAATTGAAATCATTATTTCCCAAGCCTGTTCCTGGAGGCACACCAGCAGTACATATTTTGGATGTCTCCCTTATCTGACCCATTAACTTCAGGTTTTGGAGTCTCTTCTAATGAGTTGATTCGATTCAGGTGTGTTTGGGACACACATTAGGGAAAGGTTGAAAATATCTGCTGTTGGTGTGCCTTCAGGAACAGGGATGGGAAACACTGGTTTAAAATGATTTAAAATATCGATAAATATTTTTAGTAGGCAATTATTTTCTCTGTTCAAATATTGCTGAAAATGTGGTTTATTGTTGTTGAGACGATTAATGTTGTTGTTTTGTGCATTTCACAGGATATTTTAGTTCAGGTCTTGCAAATCCTGTTGAAATCAAAATTGCTAGTAAGTGTTGAGAAATCATTTCCTATTTATCTGCTCTGCTTTGTGGTTTTCCTGTCATTCCCTTTATTGTGTACTGCTAATAAGAGTCTTAAGAGCTCGTAATGTTTTTGTTTTTTTATATATATTTTTTGTAGGTCTTGGAGGATGAGAATACAAACATTGATGAAATGGATTTCAAGCCTGATACGTTAATAAAAATTTTCTTGGGCTATAAGAAGTAAATGCTTTCCTTCCACATGTTCATGGTTTCTTTTTATGTTTGATGTCAGTCATTTTAAAATGTTCCACCCCTGTGTGTGTGTGTGTGTGTGTGTGTGTGTGTGTGTGTGTGTGTGTGTGTAGTAAGAAGTTACGGGTGAATATCAATGTGCCAATGAAGACGGAGCAAAAGCAAGAGCAGGAGACGACACACAAGAACATCGAGGAGGACCGAAAGCTTCTCATACAGGTCATAAAAAATACATATAACCTTCTATTAGACATGCAGCAATATTCACTTACAAAATATGGATATATTATTAAATTGACAATGAAAGCTTGGTTGTTAGCTCCTTTTAAATAAAAGTTATGACTTGATTTTTATGTTAAACATTGAGTTGTTTGATTTTTGACTAATATCAACATCAACTTCTATAACAGATGTAGTCATTTCTGTTTAAAACCTGATTGTTTGAATATATATACAGAAACACCAAGTTCTTTGTCACTATATTTGTTTAAGTAACCCTTTTTTAAAACTGGCAAAGTCACAGCTTGATATGATCAGATGCCGGCAATCTAAAAACATTGTTTTCTTTCTACATGTTTGTTATTGTGTGTTCAGGCAGCTATTGTGAGGATCATGAAGATGAGGAAGGTTTTAAAACACCAGCAGCTTTTGGCGGAAGTGCTGAACCAGCTTTCTTCACGATTCAAACCTCGTGTTCCCGTCATCAAGGTAACGCCATGTTAATTCTTACTGCTTATCAAATGAGTTAGAAATATTACAAGTTGAATTTTTATCATTTCAGAAATGCATCGACATTTTGATAGAGAAAGAATACCTGGAACGTGTAGATGGGGAAAAAGACACTTACAGTTACCTGGCATAAAAACATCCTCAGGAGTTTGCTGTCCTTTCCGAAACGCTGTTTTGAGGAGTGTCAAGAGGGGACGCAGACAAACCGAGGATTCTCAAGACATTGCTAAGTAAGACAATGTGACGCTGGACTTTTTCCCTTTAAACCCAGACTGCTAAAGCGGCCAGTCTTTGTCTTTACGCCCTTAAGCTGCTCAGGATTGCCATTTACTTTTTAAATGTGTAAATAACTGGACATTGAACTATACTCATAGTGGGACCCAGAGTCAGGGTTGCATGCTATAATGCCTATCAATATAAAAGGACAAAAACATGATTAATTTAATTGTGATATTGGAAAACTGACATATTTAAAAAAAAAAATTAAGACAAGAAATACTTATACCTAAGAGGAAACCCAGTAAAATCATGTCAGATTGGCTGTTTAGAGTTGCATTGTTTCCAGCCATGAGGACACCATTTGTATAGTGCAGTTCATTTTATAAATGTCATGAATAAACTTAATTTTTCTTTATACTTTTAAGTTTTGCTCATGTATATTCTGGTTAAAGCAGAATATAATAATATATCATATAGGTGAGGAGTTTTCTTTTTCAGCTGAAACAAAAGTCCTTGGAGAAACATGAAATATAAACCAAGCAAAAAGTGTCAAACGGTGCAGCAGACAGTTGTTTTCAATGTTTATTTTATCACGTTTAACAAGTCCCTGTAAACAATTGAACAGCACCTTGTAATTGGAGGCAACAACATGGGAGATGGAGTGGTCAAAAACCCTTATAAACAAATGGATCAACAGATTAAGTGAAACAAAACAAATCATCTAGCTCCTAATTAAGAACTCCCTAATACTCACTGACAAATCACAGCAACTGATAGCCATCAATAAATTATAACACTCATAAAATAAATAGGGAGTCTGGAGTCAAGCCTGGTATTATTGCTTTGATTTTAGAGTATCCCCTGTTCAGGAAAAAAAAAGTGATTGGGTTTTTTTTTTTCTCAAAACGAGGGAAGAGAACAGCACCATAAGTCAATCGCCTTTACATTTAGTGACAACTGATGTTCATAGCTGCAACTGTCTGGATAAACCTTACAAAACAATGTACAATAACAGTGAGGAATGAAGAGTCACCTGGTTCCAACACCACATGAAACCGCTGTTCATGCAGACAACAATTAGCGTACACCATTTTTAACATTTTAGGAAATCTAAATCAAGAGACTATCAAACAAGTCAAGGCACTGCAATATGATACTGATTTGACCTTCCGCTTGTCATTACTGTGCATTGGCACCACAAAACGTGTTTCTTGAGAGACTCACATGCAAAGCAGTGATGGTGGCTTTGGTTTCCACAAAGAACAAACCTTAATGGAGCTGGGGGTTGTATGATATAAATACGTTTTTCTTTTTTGTAATACAAACATACAGCCAGTTTAAATGTGAAATTTGGTCCAAAGGTATAGAGGAAATTGTCAAAATAACTTAAAGAAAAAAAAAAGAAAAACTACAATCCAGATACAAAACGATGGCCCATTACAAAATGGCTCTACTAAAACCTCAACTGTAAACAATGTTCAAGTTACTATCAGAAAGTGTATCCCAGAGTAAAAGCCTGTTGGTCACGTGTTTAAAAAGAACGAGAAGTCAAAGGAAGTCTTCAAAATGTCACTGTTAAAATCTTTTCAAATAGATGCCCTTGTCCTATAAAACGGTATCTAAACTGTATTGGAAATGCATGTGGAGAGAATTCCTGAAGTGTGTAAGGCATTTGTTCAGAGAGGTAGATGGCTTCATGGAATTTCCATTTCACGTTCAATACCTACATATTTCAGAGCATCCGCTTGACTGTATCTGAAAGAGATACAAAGCACATTAGCTTAGATTGAGCAGATGCTTCTCACAAACTGGTACGCATGCATGCTGCATTCTGTGAGTGATATATCATTTACTTTAATAAGAGTGAGCGACAACCACATAACTGATGATAATTGGATAAGAGCATACATTTAAAAGAATTGCCGTTTTAAATAGTGTAATCAAAGTTCTCAAGTTAGTCAAAATTAAACCTAAAAAATAGCTGAAACCTGATTAACTTATTAAAATTTGTACAGCATAGGTGATATGTGAACTCCGCTTTCAATGTATAGCCTTATCAATAGTAGCAAAACGAGTCTAATGTCAGTGTACTTTAATGAACAACTTTACAATCATCAGCTTGCTGTAAAGGTGACGTCGTCCATCTCAGTGTGCCAGTGGATGTGAAAGCGCTTTATTGCCTTTATATAAGATTATAATGTTTTTAAAAGATACAAACACATCAGTGTTTCAATAACAAAGATGCAAATGTTATTTTAGGCATACATATTACTCTTCAATACTATGAAAATAATATTTATTATATTTCTTCAGCATGGACTAGATTTAGTCATTGTCCCACAACAACATTATTATAGTATAGAAGAGTGTACAATGTTTTGTTATTATAATAATAATAATAATAATAATAATAATAATAATAATAATTCAATTTAGTATCCATTTCATCCAAGATTTGACATTTTCCCCTGGTAAATAGTTACTTTTATAATGATGTAGTGGAGTTATTAACTCAATTACTATTTGTGAGATTTCTTCTTTTTTTTTTTTAAGTAACGTGCCCAACATTGTACATGACTCAAAGGCTTCATCTCAATTTGCGGCTTTGTTTATTAAAGCAATTATTTTTGTTATACATTACTTAAAAAAGAAAACTAATGTGAAGAAAATAAAAGTTTACCTATAATCGAAGAACAGTTCCTCTCCGGTCTGTATGGCTCTCTTCGCAAATATGCCAATCCTGTGATCCCCATTAACCATCATCACTGCAGGGACAGAGGGGAATAAACCATGATGTCACAGTTCACACTCTAGATCTTCTCAGCACAAGATTCTGAATGATTTACCTTTTGCATAGCAGTTGGGGTTCACAGAGTGGTTTGCGAATCTGATCTTGTTTCCTTTCCTTGTCGCATCAACAACAAAGTCTGTGTGGAGAAAAAGGTAGGAGGTTGTCAGCTGGTGAGGGGCACGTGAACAGCCAGTGTTTGCGAGGAAGAGGTTAGCTACCGTTGTTAAGGTTGAAGAGAAAGCTGCACATGTATTTGTCATAGACTTTGCCTCTGCGGTCTGCCTCATCCTGCGAGATGATCTAGCAGGTAAAAATAGAAACATCATATTAGAAGGAAATGCATCACTCTGTGACGGTGAGAGACCACATGATGCTATTTTAAAAAGTCATTCTTTTGTTTAGTACAATAGAAACATTGTGGTAAGTTTTTATTTTGTAACACTCAAAACAATGCATCTCCACAACACTGAAATAAAACCACAATTCACTGAAGCCTCAATTTTTGCATATGACTTGAATGTAGGGCTGGGCGATATGGCAAAAATGCAATCTCGATAATTATTTTTCATATTGAACGATATATATGTACCCTAACAATCACTGAACCCACAAAAATGAGAGGTTCCATTGAATGGCATAACATTTTCAACCGATAAATTCGGTACATCTCTATATCAACACACTTTTAGATTCCCTATTGTTGCACATTCCTGCTGTGTGATTGGCTCTTAGATCAATATGGAGTAAAAAAAAAAAAAAGTCCAGAAGTTGTTATTGATATAAACTTTATTGCAATTCAATATAATATCATTGATCAGCCCAGCCCTACTTGAATGCCATTATGCTAATATTTCAAACTGTAACAGACATTTTGCTTATCAATTGTAGTCCATATATTATTACAGCAA
>CAIGQW010005871.1:3082961-3121605 GCA_903798125.1 Danio choprae
TGTGTGTGTGTGTGTGTGTGTGTGTGTGTGTGTGTGTGTGTGTGTAACATCTGTGCCCAAACACATTTACACTGGATTAAAATAAATTGATCCTAAACCACACATACTTCTTTATAAAACCTTTAAGGTTGCTTTTATTTTTTTAAATGAGTGGGGGAAAAAAGGAACCTGCCTGAACCATATACATGTAGCAATAAATGCCACAAGGTTTGCTGTCCACCAGATTCTCCATATTCTTACGCTTGTATGTGTTCGGAGTTGCATGAAAAGCTGTAAATCAAAAGAGGAATGCTTCCTTTAAAAATGCAATCTTTGCACAGGAAAACGACTAAGCTGATTTTAATAGTTCAAGGCCAGCAGTTTGTGGAAACTTTGCTTACGGTGAAGAAAGCAATCGTATTTGAAGCAACGCCTGCAGAAGAGGGTATGGAAGGAGTGCAGACTCTGCTCTCTTTGCACTGATTTAGCATTTGGTCCATCAATGTTGGGGGTGCATTCAGGAGGAAGAGCCCCTGGGAGCTGCTGCTCAGTGAGTTCTTTATATCTGTAAACATACACAGCAAGTCCATTTTAACTGCAAACACAAGACAAGCCAGCTTTATGTAATTTTCCATTTTTTAATAAAAAGGAGTTTCCTCATACTTTTCTTTGAGTTCCTCAGTTGAGCCTTTGTCAGGAAACATCGAAGATATGGCTTCAAAGATTTTATCAGAGGGGAACTTTTTTGATCCATCGTTGTTGTGACCTGTTGCATACGATAAGTTTGTATGAATTAAAGTATGTACATGAAGTATCGATGGCATAATGAGAGGTTGTAACATATGCAGCATGTAATAAAAAGCATGTTCACTGTCAGCAATAATAGACAGATGGATTTGTTTGGAAAACAACAGACTCCATTGAACCGGATCGTTCTGATTATAAATGCTAATGTGTTGATATACACCGCAGTAAATATTTGAGGGTTAACATTAAAAATAATACTAATAAAACATTTAGTTTATCTACTTGCTTTGAATTTGCATAAATAAATTGACATTCATTAAAATCGTTAAATTTCTCTTACTCTCAGAACTCAGCTGGTCCTTGTGGTCTTCAGCATCATCTTTTCCATCACAGAGGTCCATCTTCTCAAACTTACATTCATGCTGATCATCCTCTTCATCATCTTCCTCATTATCACTGTACTGATTGAGTGCATTTACCAGCTCCACAAAGATCTCGTCATTTATGAAGCCACACTCTACAAAAAAACAAAAACAAAAAAAACAGGACAATAAATCAATACCCTTGCAAAGCAATTGAGAAAATGTTAGTTGTGCTGAAGCGGCCTAATTGTGAATCAATTTAAAAAGGAAAGATTTCCGCTTCAAAAATTAAGAGTCCATTTTTACAACACAAAACAAGCACACAATATTTGGTATGGAGCACAACCATTTTATCTTTCAAGACTACTATAGAGAAAAAAAAATTTTTAAAAAGAAAAAGAAAGAAAAAAGTAATGTCTGACCTCTATCTCCGTGAACTTTTCCATCATAATTTTTAATTAACTCTTCTATGAAGGTGCCATCTTGATCAAGGATTTCATCACCCATGTAAGGGATGTTGTGCAATACGGTCTCATCTTCAACCTAAAACAGAATAAAAGATTAAAAGCATGCATTTTGTAATATAATACTTTGATTTCATTAAAACAATAGAAAGAGTTTGTCTTTACCATAAAGTTTTGCTGGAGAGGAGACCACGAGTACATGACAGGAACAGAGGCCACAGCATTCAGTGTTTTGAGAGGAATGACTTGTCTAGTGAACTCAGAAAAGCCACTGTCAACTGTGCACTGCAAAAAGATTTAATGACAGATCAAGTCTACAGACAAAGAAAATGATGATTCGTTCAGTTTTAACACTGTGCAGCCAAAATAATATTGCATTTAACAATAAAACACTAACAGACATCTATAAAAAAAATAAAACAAAAACAAAAATGCAGCGAGATTGATCTAACCTCTCTGGTTCCACGCAAGGAGCTCACAGGTGTCATAATATGAATTGGTTGTATCCGCCTCAGTTTCCATTCCTGGTTTAAGATGTCAGTACGCTCCAATATTTTTTGTCTGTTGGAGCTGAACATGCTCTGTTCAGTAAGAAAATACATAGCAGTTACAGCACGTTCTTGCACTGAAAAGTCAACATGGTTGTTCTAATGACACTTTGCTACATTTACATTATACACATATATGGAATTGGACCAATTGTGTGAGCAGCGGAATGTCTGCTCTATGAGCCCATGGATCACCTTGACCTCGTCTGCCCTCCTGAAGCGTTTGAGCTGCCGCAGTCGCATGTACTCAGACTTCACTCGCCGCCTCCAGCAAACAGGACCCTTCTCCGATTTCCTCCCGGTCAATCCCATGGTTTCCCTATAGACAGAGTAGTTTTAAATTTCACTCCAGATTAATATAGAAGCATTCAACATGGAGGTCAAGTGGTTTTCCTTTGACTTTGGCATATAATTGAAAACTACAGCAAACGTATAAATTTCCATAAGATTTCCGTAGTGACAACGAAAGAATTATAAAATATATCTATAAAATCAGAATTAGCTGCATAATGCAGAATTTCACTGAACTGTGAACAAATATATGAAACGTAGGAGTGCACATCCAATCAAACTGTTGAGTATGTAAACTGTAACAAGACCATATAAGTTTGCATGGTCTTCCTATCCATAGCGATAATAAACTTTCATTTACAACACACACTTATGATCAATTCTCTCTTTTTTTGTCTTAAACAGCTTCAAGATAAAACCAGAACCTTGTTTAAAGTAACAGTTTTCCCTAAAATTACTCCATTTATTCTCCTGAATGTGGTTTAAACCTCACCTACACAAAAGACATTTTGAAGAATACTGGTTTCTTGCAGCCATCAACTTCCATAGTTGAAGAAAGAAATTACTACATAATTACGCAAGCAAGTTAAATTAAATAGGTTTGGAGTGAAGGGTGACCAAATCACAGAACTTTCAACTTTGGGTGAACTATCCCTTTAAAATTTAACTGCAAAGGTGTTTTTGATGACAATTATTTTTTGTTAATACAAGTGTACATACATCAAGACATCAAATATAAAAAGGGAATAAAACGATTTTAGAAGAAATCTCAATGCTACATCATGTGCAGAGATTTACAATTATAAGTTAGATATTTCAAAATAGACTAAAAAGTGACATCAAACTCTTCCAATAAACTATGAAATAATAAAAAGTATTTTCGGTAACAATGGTGAAAATTGAATAAAACATACCCGAGCACTCTCGGGTCTCCTGAGCTTTGAAAAATCAACAATGCTGAGAACCACAAGAGCATAAAAGCCAGCTCTATTGCTGTGGAGATTATCCAACATGCTATGGGTATGTGGGTTGAATATGTAACCGATGGAATCTGAGCCATGAGGTGGCGTCGTGCTAGACAGTGACAAAGTGTCACTTGTAAGTTCACAGGTTTTCCCCTCCTACAAGTTTTCTCAGCAGCGCCACAAACTCTTCTACTAAGCGTAGCAACATGACTGAATAAAAGACAGAGGAAAAATTATGAGCTGATTTTAATAACTTTATACTACCAAAATTAGAAGTTCTAAAATTGTATTAGTCCTTTTTTTTTATTCCCAAATCCGGGTTATCACGGGTGTTGATGTGACAGGTGTATGAGCTTAATGGCGCCCCTATTGGTGCAAAACACACACTGCAGCGACATCTAACTTAATTCATTTAACACGATTGAAAGCAACGTTTACTCACAAAACTTCACAAAATCAGTACAACTTAAAGACATTTAAGAAAAAACACAGATGAAGTAATAAATACCAATATGCTGAACAGACAGCTCAACCAAAGCAGGAAAACTATTTTACACACTAATGGTGTTCTAACATTTATGATTATTATTTTGTAATTTTTGAGGGACACATATGGAGATGTCAAGCAGAATGACAATGTCCGTCACCGTTCACTTTTAATTGATGTTTTTTCCCTTTATACATGTAAAATAAAAATTGACCGAGAATGTCATGGCACACATCTCTTTTATTTCCTCAGAAAAAAAGTAACGCTAAGTCAAACGCGTTTATACAACATTGACACTTTTTCTTCACTCCTTCTTTCATTTTCTTCTGAATTATTCTTTAAACTTCGTTACGACTTGACAGAAGAGTATAACTTGAAGCACATGATTAACAAGCTGTCTCTAAACAGGAGTGGTTTCAATTTAAAGTTAGTCGCTAACTGGTTAGCTGGGCTGGTTTTAGAAACATCTTCTTGGTGTCTTTTCCAATTGCCTACCTGAAGGAGGAGATCTGTCCACATCCAAACAGACGACTTTTTCTTCAGTCTGTCGGCGCAGTGTGTAAGTGAAGATGATCGGTTAAATATGCTAGCTAACTCAGCTAGCTCGCGGTAGAGGGTCCTTTCACCTCCGCGCGTCCGCGTTACCAATACCGGCGAGCCTCGATAAACAAAAGACAGGCGCTTAATTCGTCTTCACTTCTCCAAGTATCTGTTTTGCCGGACGTATTTCCCTCCCTTTACTGCGACAGACTGTAAGCCAACTTAAAATGAATTTAAAACGACGGTAAATTTGCAATATTTCCGTTTCTGTAAGTATTCAAACCCGCTCAGTCTGTCGTTTATACTCAGAATTCGCCGCCCACCTCGCGCACTGCAGAATCAACGAGCGCCAAACAGATGAGCCAATCAGAGCGAGCCATATTCGAGCGACTCAATGTTGCGCGTTCCGATTGGTTACATTTTATCGGGGCCTGGACGAATCGGATGCGTGACTGCAGTGGGGGACATGTGAAGAAGTTCTCTTTGTTCTTGATTTTGAACGAATACAGTTTTGTGAAACTCCAAATGCAACGCGGAATATGATATTGCCAGTCTAACGTTACGGATTTTTAACATTGTCATGTTTTACCTTTAGCTGTCGTTAATGTGTCTACCGTGCTGTATAATGCAAAGATTTAAGCTTTTGTTACTTTCTTTTAGTACAGACGGAACAATAAGCATGCAGCAAATTCTAGAGAATCGGTTCCATATGGTCAGTAAGTCGATACATTAAACATGTCAGTCTATTTTCGCATTGAACTGAGGGACTTCCTGTGGACTGTTTGGAGTGGGTCAACCGGTGCATTAAGTACCACCCACAACCACCGGCGAATCTTTCAACGGGGGGCAAAGCCTCCAAACCTCCATCACAGTGATGGGCAATCCGAATCATTTTCGGTGGTCGGTTCATTCGAGCAGTTTGAAAAGTGATTCGGAGAGTCCTACGTCATCACATAGTTCCTGACGTCACAGAATGGCACGTTGATTAATATATAAAATCTCCCAGACGGTCCCAACAAATCGTTTGCTTATTCTCTAAATAAATAAATGTTATATCCTGCATTAAAAATAAGCCACATTTTTGCTTTATTAGCACGTTGTTCTCTGGATAAGCAAAGCATTCGTGCAAAAGTCAGTCAGGGAGAAAAGTCTTTAAACAAAATGCGCGAAATGCGATCATGTCACCACGCAAATTGGATCCAGTGGTATGATTTGAGATGTACATACGTAAACATAAGACATCATGTTGAAGTATTTTACAATGTTATACTGGGATATACCCATCCAAACATCAGACTTCCTGTTGACTTCCATAAAATTAATCGCCTCAACGCGGTCCAACTGAATGCATACTAACTGAATTAACCTCTGTTGTCTACATAAAGGTCCAAACTGTGCATTTTAACAAACAAATTTCATCTACAATTTAGTCCTGATTGCCTTCCCTAAAATTAGACTTGGAAACTGACACAATGTCAGACTCAATATGAGATCATGTAAGTTGGTCTTCTAAAAAGAGCATTTGTACCAGAGATTACTAATGACAACTACTCAGTTTAAGTTTTTACATTATTTTATTTAAAAGACTTGGGAGAAATAAACCTAATAAACAGTGCTTAGTTTGGAATGAAAATACTCAATGTTTTGATCCCAGAAACAAAAGAACATACAAAAACAAAACAATTCTCTTTTTTTGAAGGTCACAAAGTCCTTCTGAATATTTCCATTCTCAGGGAACTGCATTTGTATAAAGTTTGTGGGTTCTTTGAATCTCTTAGAGCTCTTCTTTTTTGTGTGATAATTTTGTTGCGTGTTTTTCCACAAATTTGCTGAACTCCTCCACATCCCTTTTGCCGCCTTCAAATTTGATGGGGTTCTGCTTGTTGTTACTTGGAGCAAAGTAGATTGTAGGGAAACCCTCTACTTTATAACTGTCATGAGGTACATCATTGGCAGTGGTGTCCATTTTGGCAATGACAAGATTCTTCTCATTCTTGTATTTCTTTCCAAGAGATATGTAATCTGGCTCCAACTTCTTACAGTGACCACACCACGGGGCATAGAACTCAATGAGGACATCTTTCTTTGTATCCATGACAATTTCGTCAAAAGTCTTTCCCACCACAACTTTCACCGGTCCTTTGTTGTTTTTGGGAAGGGGCTGAGACTTTACAATAGGTTTCAGTTTACCTGTCACAGAAGAAAAGACATGCAGTTGACTGGTTGAAACATTGAGAGAGAAAATAACATTGAAGAAAACAAAGTAGTGCTATAGACCAATGAAAGAATGTTTTTCTTAAATTTGCACATTTTAAAAGTAAAAAATAAATTAAATTGTAAAAATGTAAAAGTTAAAAATATAACAAGCCAATTATTTACCTTTTTTGAAGGCCATGACAAAACTACGGAGAACATCGGAGTCAAATTCCTCTGGCTCCATAGCATATTTCTTTCCTCCCTCACCAACAATGCCAACATTCACCTCCTCGCCACTTTCACTCAGTCCAAGGCTCTTCAGTTCATCGGCATAGTCTTCCTCATCTGCAATGGCAAATGTGTACTCTGGGAAGTCTTTTGCTACTTCAAGCACTTTGCTCCTCCAAAACTGTGTGGCTGAGTGGAAAATGACAACAAATCGAGTCAGATGTAAAATGAAAGCATTTGCACACTGAGCTACAGGCTTAATCGTACTTTTACAGAGTTCAAAGTACAGCAACAGCGTCTGCTTTGAAACTTACCCACTCTGTAGTCAAAACTGAAGTCTACGCCATAATAAACAACCACAAGCGGTCGTTTGGTGTATCTCTTTGCGTCGTTGCTCTGCTTTCTGTGCCCAACCAAAGGAAGTATGTGTTTCTTGAAGAATTCTTGAACTTCTGAAGCAGGTGTGAAATCCTTCAAGAAAAACAAGTTAAATTGTTTTAGAAAAACTGACTAAAGGTTTGGTCTCATTTACCATCAATCAGTGAAATTATGTGGTTAAAATCCAAGCATCTTTGCTTTCCAAGCAACAATCACTTTTGACTATTTTCCTGATACCTTGAAGAAGCTCAGTCACAACATTTATAGATTAATAAGAAAGGCCAAAAAAGTCACACGGAGCACCCTGGGTTTGTATCAGAGTAGAGACTGATTTTCACCTTCAAACTAAACATGCAATTTCAAACAACAAAGTGAATCCGGTTTAGCTAGCACACTTCAAAGCATCAAATAATTAGATCGTACACTCCTACTGTTCAGTTTGTGGCTGTTCAAATGCATTACATTTCAACTATTATTTCGACTACCTCTGGAAATGATTGAAAGTGGACAGCCTTAAAACATTTTACACTTGTATACAGAATTATACATAGATTGACATCTTTAGCACATTTTAATACCAGGTGTAAACGGGACCTTAAAAATACACAAGACACACTGACCAACAGAAAGCAGCACGTTTGACAAAAAAAAACACTTCATTAATTCTGCACCAAAAGCCCAAAGGAGAATTTGCTTTCTACACATAACCTAGAGTATGTGTAGAGTGCAAGTAATAGGAATTTCATTAGAACAGTCCAAACAAACAACAGACACAGCCTCATTTTTGCTGGAGCTTGCACAAGCACTTTGAATCAATTTTGCACCACTTACTTAGTCTACAACATGTCAAGATCGAGCAAGGCCATTGTTTCACAGTTGGAAAAACCAAAGGGTAAACAAGAATAAACTACTGAAAATTCTGAATGTGTAAGGGGAATAAAATACCAATAACTCCATTTAAAAGGACTCCATTTTCTTCAGTTTGCGTCTGCACGTTATCAAATAGAGTATTTTGAAAGGCAGTGTGTTTAATTAACAATAGTCATGCTTGTAGATGTCACACAATCATTAAATATGCAGTACTTACTTTAATCGTTAGTGAATGAGATGCAGTCTCATATTTTGACCTAAATTTCTCTGGCTGGAGCATGACTACTTGTCCAGGTGACGCCTTGAGGAATTTTGTGACATCATTATTGAAGGTGTGCATGAATTTGTAATCCTCTCTCAGAGAGTTACCTATAGAAAGAGAAAATCAGGTTTTGGAAAAAAAAAATAAAGATTAAATCTTTGGAAAATTACTTCCAGATGGCAAAATACACACATGCTTCTTGATAGATCTCATATGTTGCATCTTCATCGCTGGAGAAAACACCAACAATAACAGCATCATCTCCATCTCTGAGGAGCTCCTGAACCTGTTTCAGGGTCTGGACCTGTTTAGATGGAGGACCAGCCTGGTCTGACATGTAATCAACAATACCTAGAGGGGAAAAAAAAAAAAAGTTGAAAAAAGGAAAAGTTGAAAATTTCCAAAACTACATTAATTGGTCACCAAGACAATTTGACAGTAACCTACCAAACTTTTCCCGTGGTCCATTGTAGTCAAAAGCCTTTCCCTTTCTGAAGATTTTGAGCGTTGGGTAGCCAGAAACACCAAACCGTGTCGCTAAATCGCTCTCTGTAGTGGCATCGACTTTAGCCAGTGGAATAGGAGGAGTGCGGTTGCTGAGTTCTTTAGCAGCCTTCTCATATTCAGGTGCAAGTCTCTTACAGTGGCCACACCTGTTTGAATGCAAACGCAGCATTTTCTAAAAGTTAAACTGATGCTTCAGAGGGAAAGCAAAGACGTTGAATAAACCAAAATTGGAATGAACTTAAACTTCTTTTTTTTTCCAATCACAGCAAAAGTCATTTATTTGGAGTTGGAAACAGCTTGCCAAAGTAAAAGTTTACAATAAATGCAATTTGTTTTACTCAAACAAATGTCGCTGTGAGAATAAAAGTGTTGATATTTGTAAATATATGCAGGTATATGTAAGTATTCTAACCAGGGTGCATAAAACTCCACTAGAATGATGTCAGCATTGTTCACCACATCATCAAAATTGTCTTTAGTCAAGACTAGGGTAGCCTCTGGAGGAGGTTTCCAGTCTGGTTGGGCAACTTCTTTAACCCGTTCCACGATGGCTGAAAAAAAAAAAAAAAGAAAGTTAAAATCATGCAAGCTTAACAATAGACCAGGAAAGATTGTCAGTTAAATTTCAGAGCAAGCGAAAAGGAAGTTCTCCAGCTCACCATGCTCACTCCGATCCCCATCATAGTCCACAGGCTCTCCATTTTTAAGTATTTTGATGGTGGGATATCCAGACACTTCGAACCTGCTGCCCAAACCACTGGCTTTAGTGGCATCAACCTTTGCCACTGGAATAGGTGGGTCATTTTCCTTAAGCGCTTGAGCGATCTTCTCGTACTCGGGAGCAAACTGTTTGCAGTGGCCACACCTGAAAAAGTGTAATATTTGCATGGACAAGATCTTTGTGTCTCCAACTTGTGCGGAGGAAAGAAAACCTACCATGGTGCATAAAACTCCACCAATACGGTGTCTTTGCCTTCCATGAAGCTGTCAAAGTTTGCATCTGTCAGGACTAGCACCCCATTCTCCTCCTTTACTTCAGTGTCATCTGCATCATCATCCCCATCATCGTCGTCGTCGTCATCTTCCTCTTCTCCTAGATCTTCTGCTGAATCTAAAATAAATGTTTAACAAATATGAAATGCATCAAGCTAATACACTTAAATTTCCTGTTTATACTTTTCTTAGGTTTCACAACAAAGTTAATCATTATTGTAGAGCAAGTTGCAACAAAAATACATGTATGATCTCTACAGAACGCAACTTAACCTCCAATGTAGCCCTAATCAGCAACAATGCATCAAGCTAGCTAGAAGTGCAACGTTCTGGATTGTTCCAAAAGATGCAAAACATTTGTGCACATTTGCAACTGATATCTTACCATCTTTGGCATCTTCTTCGCATCGGTTTGGTTTAATGAAGTGTGTCACTCCAAGCAACACAATCAATAGAAGCGTAATCTTCTTCATTATCTGTAATACGCACCCCTCCTTTAGTTAGCTTTAAATATTCCACCGAAACGCGTACACTGCTGTCGGTAATTAAAGGAATAAATACTGTGGTAGTTATTATGGCAACGTTTGGTATAAATGATAAGCCTCAGCTCATCACAAGTCACGCATTTTTCTCTCAATGCATTTTTCTCACTTCGCTTCCCCACTCCTTTACTTGAACTTGTCTGACTTGCCACGTTGTGATTGGCTGGTGGCGCAAGGAGTTGGCCAATCATCGATCGCCACTCAAGTCCGCAGCTCATGCACGTTTAAAACCGCAATTGGGTGGTCCGTTGTGGGCTGCAAGCTGATTGGATGGTTAGTGAAAAGGTTCCACGAGATCCGGGAAGTGTAACCAGGAGGATTGAGCAATGTGAATATTCTTTTCAGTTGTTCAAGTTATGTAGGTAGTCCCGGAAAGGTACACTTACGCGTATGAAGACAAAAAAAATTATTTTGAATTTTTTTTATTGACTTGATACACTTTTCTCAAGTTGAATGAAGCATTGGTTTTGTGTTGCCTATTAATTAATTAATTAATTAATTAAAATGAGTTGCACTTGTAAATTTTGTCAAATGTCATTTTGAATTCTTGTGGTAGTAGCAATGTTAGGTACATGACTTGACATAAAATATCACATTTGATAATAACATTTGGTAGGCTATGCTTAGGCTAACCAATGTTGTTCAAAACACACATACACAAATGATAATTAAAGTTAACTAAGGACAAAAAATGGCCTGAAGATGCTTATTCTGTTCCAGAAGTATGAGAACAAACAAAGCTGAGTTTGTTTTTGTCAGCTGTGAATAGGCTTCACATCACTTGTCATAATTTTTTTCAAGAGTATAAAAACAAAGCCTACCTACATATTAATATAATTAACATTTTAATGAATCTGTTTGCTAATTCACTAACCATTAAAGAGATAGTTCACTCAAAAATGTTAAATTACTCACCATTTACTCATCCTCAAGTGATTATAAAACATGAGTTTCTTTCTTCTGTTGAACACAAAAGAAGGTGTTTTGAAGAAAGCTGAAAACCTGTAACCTTGACATGTAGACTATAATAGGGAAAACAAATACTAAGGAAGTCAGTGGTTACAGGTTTTCAGCGTTTGTTCTTTCTTTTCTTCAAAATATCTTTTTTGTTTGTTTAACAGAAGAAAAAAACTCAAACTGATTTGGAACAAGTGAAGGGTGAGAAAATGATGACAGAAACTCATTTCTTGGGTGAACTATCCCTTTAAACATGTTTGATCTATACTTTACAGAGGAGTCACAGACAACTAAAATTGTGAAAGATAAAATTCAGGTTACAGCACTTCCAACAGTAATTGACTGTACACAAATCTGACATAGATTTGATGACATCAAGGCAAGTTTAAAAAAATAAAGGTTATCAAGGAATTTGTGGAAAAAGTTGGCCATTATGCTCTTTCTAATGGTAGAGCCATTGACACTTTTCTCTCCCAATAACAAGACAATCTGAAGTACAAACTGAACAACTTTTGTATCACATACATTGATCAATGTAACCTGGAATAATTGTTTGCTGACCTACAGAATTGTCCATTCCCTCAATAGGTAATGCATTAAACATGTAAGACTGTCTAGCTTCCTTGCCATGACCTGTATGACCCATGTTCACTTGTGGTGAGCTTTTAACAGTGCGCCTTTTTATTTCACTGATGACTTGGGTGTTGAGGGCATTATTATGCTCATCTGCCATCTTTCTTGGGTCCGGCTGCATTGATGATTTCAAGGACATATTGCAATTCCATTCAGCAGGTGCACAATAGGTCTGCTTACTTGAAGAAAGTATTTGTGCCTGTCCAATCTCTTCTGAGTCCCTGACAGGAACTTTGAGATGTTTTCTGAATCTCCGTGATCTTGACAGATTCTGTTCCTGCATCCTTTCTGTCCCTTGTAAGTACTGAGATAATCTGCATTCAAGTGGTGATCTTGATTAAAGAATATATAAATTATAATGTTACACTTCTATTCATATTCATATTAAATCTCAACTATACTGTATTTGAGTTAAAGGATTAGTAGAAAATTCTGTTAGTAATATTCACCTTATGTTGTTTCAATCCCCTGCTACATCATTTCGTCTTCAGAGCACAAATTAAGGCATTTTAGGGGAAATCTGAAAGCTCCCTCATCTCATCCTCCATAGACAGTAAGGCCTTTTTTTGACTAATTAAAAAGTCCAGAAAAATATCAAAAAACAGACCAAAACTTCAGTGGTTCAATCAAGCTACGAGAATACTTTTGTGCACACATAAACAAAAGTAATGATGACTTGATTAATTCAACAGTTTCATTTCCTCAGTGTCAGTATATTGTGCAACTTCACAAGCGCTGCAGTGATGTAGGATTGTAAGATGAGGGAGCTCTCAGATTTCACCTAAAATGTCTCCATTTGTGCTCTGAAGACAAACAAAGGTCTCAGGGGTTTGGAACAACATAAGGCTAAGTCATTAATAACAATAAATAATTTTCACTTTAAGACTGACAAATGTACCTGTGAATGTGTTCCGTATGTGATAACAATGAGCCACTGCTCCCATCCAGGCAACCTTTATGTTTGTTTTTGTGTGGCTGGCTAGTCATATAGTTTCCGTCCACGCACTATACACACCAATAAAATACATTTGATGTTAATATTATAATTTATCTTTGGCCGATACTATATATTGTATTAAAAATAAATAAATAAATAAATAAAATTACAACTGTACTGTACAAATGAAAGTCACCTCAGAGTCTGAGCCATCAGAGCCATCATGAACCTCAGAAAGTGGAATAGAGAAATTGCTCTGAATCTCAAACAGATTTTCTTTTGCTGGCAGATTGTCTGACATGGTGCAGAGATGAAACATCAACTCATCCATTAAATCCTCAAACTCTGCTAAGTAAAAGTTCTGTGGAATGAATAGCAGACTAATCATCAAATTATTAAAAATACACTATCCATATTTATGAAAACTGTCTTAAAGAAATCAGTAAGTGCTTACATTAGCATGGTCTTGATGATCAGTTGACTTGTGACTGGCTTTCTTAATAATAAATAAAGCACTGTCTTTAACAAAAGAGATCAGCTCAAAGACAGACAGTAAATCTTTTCTTTTTTTAGTTTTCTTTTTGGTTTGTTTCACAAAAATGGCAAGGGTGCCAATGAACTGAAGAAAAAAAAGAACAGAGTAATTGATATAAGTCCACTTAAATGTAGAGTGTGGATTGATATTAGGAAGTTTTAAACATACCACAGCCTTCATTGGAATCATAGTGCAAAACACAACTCCTAAAAAAAGTGTCAGTGGAACATGGATTTGGAGATGAATGTCACTGATGTAAAAGACACCAGTGAAGAGCAAATGAGATGATCTAGCAAGGCTAGTAAATGGGACTGAATGAAGCATCAGGTTGCAGAGACCGGAGAGGGCCAGTGCGATAATAACACCTGGTGCCTAAATAGAAATAAAGAAGAGCAATTTAATGGAAGTAGCCTTTGGTTACATCACTGGGGTGATCTGATTTTAACATATTGTGTTATGTAAATCGAGAGGCTACCAGTAACCAAATCAGGTTGGAGAAGATCAGCTTCCAAGTTACCACGGCTGCTGCCACTGTTTTGTTTAGCCGTAGTAAGTGCACACATTTCAGGAGAAGCAAGCTCACAACAATGCCAAGGAGTGACTGGGAAAGCTGTAAATGATATACGGGTAGTTCACATATAGGCAGTTTTTTTGTAAAACACCATTTGAAGAAAATGTTTTTTATGGTTATAGTATTTTAAAGTAGTTTTAAAGTCTGATGTTTGAGAAAATATAACTAACTATCACTAACTTCAGCAATTTTTTATATTTTTAACTGAACTGTATTATAAAAATGTCCTATGGTGTGAAAATTAAGAAAAAAACAACTCTTAATAATACACAAATAATGTGCTTATTTTTTGATATGAAATTATGAATAATATGTTTTTTCTCAGTAACTTGACAGATTTGTTGCATTAAATTGTGGTGTCACACCAAATGACAACAAAACTTAACAATTTTATAGTGGTTCCAAAATTAAAAACTTAACAAGTGCACATCATGGGCAAGTCACATGATCTTAAATGGGGTCCTTCAACTAAAAGAAGTGTTTAGTGGAATTGCCCAATTTAAAATGAGCATATAGTGTCATACCAGAGGACATGGTTTTCAGTGAGAAATTGTATGAAGTTCCTATGTTTTAGTAATGTATGAAAAAACTGATTACAATTTACTAAAATAGCAACTTGCAAAATTATGTGAGGTGTTTATTAATGATTTAATGATTTTCTTTTCAATTTAGGAGAGCTGTAATTTATTGAACTAGGCTTGAGAGAGTCACACTATAGGACAGTTTTGACAGTTTTGGCTCAAAAATATAAAGACTTATATTATAATTATATTATATTAAAGAATTTATTCTTGTCTTGTGTGACAATGAAAATGCAACATCACGTCAACAACCCATATGTATGGTATTCATCGGCAAACAGATAATAGTAAATAGTTCTAAATTTAATATGCTGAAAGAAAGTCTAATCACATTTGTGGTTTACTTGTCTACTTCCAAAATTAAATATGGTATTGACTGAAATATGAATATATACATCATGGTCCAAAGACATCTAAACGAACCAAAATCAAATAAATGTGCCAAAAGATGCTAAAATAAGTAGACAGAAACCCTGAACCCTGACAGAAATAATGTTGTGCATTACCGGTCAAATCACATTCGCATTTACAATGAGTGCATTTAGCACACAGCATTGTTTTGGATATCCAATCAATTCCAGTGCAAAATGTACTTTATAAAAGCCTTTTTTTTGGTATCTTTAGAGATGGTGTTAAAATTGACAGTGTGAATGTTACAAGCAAACACTTAAAGACTAAAAATGCCAAGAGAACAAACTACAATCTTCAACTGATTCACTACAGCATTTGCTCATAGTGGGGTAGTAGGACTACATGGTAAAGTTTTATTAAAAATTAAATTGTGTTTACCTGCTCACAAAAGAAGACTGAACTTAGATCAACAAGTAATTTAAAATCCTCTTTCTTCAGAAAATCAATCTTTTCTGTTTTTAGCTGAAAGTTGTACACAGAACAAATATACCGCAAGAGACTGCAGATGATAACCGTCATCTGTGTAAGACAAAGCATTACAACCTTGTTAAATACAGTTTAAATGTAGTATAGAAATACTATAGAAATAGAATACTAACAAATAGTATATTATCAAAAAAATGTTTAGACAGAGTGTAATGTTACCTCTAGCCAGCTCCAAAGGCGTCTCCAGTAAACCATGCATCCTCTTTGAGTCATAAGATATATTTGCCAATACATATGAAACAGGATGAATACAAGGAAAAGATGCTAGAAATAAAAACATGCAAGGAAAGTTAATATAATACAATATAATATAATAATATAACATAATACATTCAAATACTCATATATGTAAGAAATCTGGTCCATTGCTTTTTCAAGTATTATTATTAAGCATTATTTAATCTGTGTTTCCAGTTATAAAATAATATGGTTACACTTTAATTTAAAGAGATCCAAAAATGAAAAATTACACCCCCTCAAGTGGTCGTAAACCTTTATGTGTTTCTCTATTCTGTTGAACACAAAAGAGGATATTTTGAAGAAAGGCTACTTCTGTTTCTTCAAAACATCTTCTTTTGTGTTCAACAGAAGAAAGAAACTCAAACAGGTTTGTAACAGGTGAAGGGAAAGTAAATGATGATAGAATTAAAATCTATAGGTGAACTATCCCTTTAAGGTTACTGTATAACGCATACAGAATGAAAACAACTATACTGAGAGTGAAAATATTATGAATAGATATCCGGTACTCTATATTTAATAAAGTACTAAGACATTTTTGAAGCTCAAATGACCTTTGCAAATCTTTTAAAAGTTTATAAATGGATTATACTTTAAAAGACCACTAAAAAGTAAATTGGGCTTTGCTAACTTGGGCTTTACTTTTCCTGTGTTGCCATAGATCATGTGTCCATTCTGACTTAGACGCTTACCTCACAGATCATAACACTGTAGTCGAGGGCTGTTGGGAAATGGTAGAGTCTAGTGGACTGTACACTTGCCAAGGGCATCAGAGCTCCTGTAGATGTTTGCTCTACTAGGATAGTGACTGATGAGAAGAGGTTACTGGGCCCGTTGTACAGGACAAACTGGAGAATGACAACCTGGGTGAATGGAGTCATCCAGCCAGTCTCCAGAAGCCTTTTAACAGACTTGAAAGCGTTCAACCTATTTTGGCAATGCAACACATATTATGCAACGCAAATTATATAGAACAAATAATATTTACATGTAAGATAATTAATTAGCAGATACCTTATTTTTCCCAGACTCACACTCACTCTTTCTCCCTCATAACATCTAAGTTTTCCACAAAATGGAACAAGTTTCTTTGCCGCAGATTGGTTATCAGAGCCGTTATTAGTGTCATTGCTCAAAAGATTCAAGATCTGTTCAAAGAGAAATTAAAGTTTTAACTCATTAACTCATTAAGTTCACCAAAGCTGCTAATTTATTTGAGCAAAAGTACAGTAAAAGCAGTAATTTGGGGAAATATTATTAAAATATTATTGAAATTTTATAGATATGGTGTCTCAGTATCCTTCAGAAATCATTATATCATAAATACAGCTTTATTGTTTAATATTTTTTTAAATCAATATTTTTTTAGGATACTTTAATAAGTTGAAGACGGCATGGGTTAGTGGCATGGGTTAGTGAAGGCTCAGTGGTTAGCACTTTTGCCTCACAGCAAGAAGGTTGCTGGTTCGAGTCTTGGCTGGGCCAGTTGGCATTTCTTTGTGGAGTTTGCGTGTTTTCCTTGTGTCATTGAATGAACTAAATTGGCCGTAGTGCATAAGTGTGTGTGTGAATGTGAGAGTGTATGTATGGGTATTTAGGTTGTGGCTGGATGGTGGATGGGCATCTGCTGTGTAAAACATATGCCAGAATATGCCGTTCTGGCGCCCTCTGATAAATACGGGATTAAGTCGAAGGAAAATAAATGAATGAATGAATGATAAGTTGAAATAAAAAAAAAAAGACATAAACAGAAACATACTTTTGTAGCACATGAAATATCTTCACCATCACTTCTGATTAACTTAAAACTGATTAACTTGCTCAGTTAAAAGTATAAATATTCACAAAATATGAAGTAGCAAACAACCTTTCAGAAACAATTGTTCTCAAGCAACAAATCAGCATATTAGAATTATTTTGAAAGGATTTTGTGACATAAATACCTGGTTAATATATAAAAGACATTCAAACATTGATTCTAATAAAGCTTCATATAACAGTATAACAGAGTACAGTGAAACATAACCTTAATTATTCCAAATGATGTCCATTTATTCTTTCCCCCTGTGAAACAGTTGTGAAATACCTGGCATGATGAGTTATGTGTGCTCTTGATCTTTGTAATGACTGGACTTCCAATAAGAGAGAAAAGAGCTCCTGTCTGTTAAAGAAACACACATAGTAAACAGTATTTTCACCTGAATTGTGTTTTAAATACTAACAGATTTCAAATATATTATTAAATGTACTTCATTTTCTTTTCTTTCACCCCGGTAGTCAGAATTTCTGTATAGTTTCTCCAGGAAAGAGGTTGTTGTCCAATTCCACCAATCGTCATGTTTTTGGATGGAGTGAATTGAATTTAGCAGGCTCCTGTTGATATGAAATTATCGTTAGCACTTGTAGTAATGATTTCATTTCATGTTTTGTGTTAATTGGGAATGTCTTGTGCATACTTTGTGAAATGAGTTTTGATAGCCTGGTTCAAATGGTACTTTGAATTACTGTCAGACTTTCCATGGGCCACAAACAGAATCATCGACAGCATGATGAGGTGGAGCATCAAATCCCTGTTGGAAAAAAAGTAATTCTAAGATAAATATAAGAAAATTACATTCAAATAGGAAAAATATATAAAAATGCACTACTAAAGCATAAGGATTGGAATTATTATTTTTTATAAAAAAATTTATTATAGTCTTTTTTGTGAATTTTTCTTTTAGACTAAATAACTGTTGGATTTTCAGATATTTAGCTTTTTCCATAATACTGATATTCCGATGCTTTATTAAAGCGCATGTGAATTCCAAATGTACAATATTTATTTTGCTAGCGCACATTGTTACTCTTAAGGTGAACAATTAATCTGTGCAAGTTAATCCACTGAAAAAAAAGAAGTTTGTTTTTGGTAATCTTCAATCAAAATCTGACCATCTGCTTTCACGTTTGGATTGGCGGTTCTTCTCTGATGACATCAGTTTGACAGCTTCAGCCACAATAACTTAACCATGCGCCTCTTACCATTAGATTGCTACCAGGGAATGATGTGCAAAAGAAAGCTACGCCCCCTACTCAATATTCCGTTTCAGTTGGAAGTACATTAACATACTGAGATAAAAGAAACTTCTGGGTCATGTAGCTTTTAAGAGTGAATCTGATCAAACAGTAGTACCTTGTAGTTTTGTATAAGAGGGTTTGTTTCTTGATCTGGCCTCTCACAAGCTTCAAATCTCTTGAATTTGGTGGCCGCACTAAACGCAGAAATCTGGCTCTCTGACGGGCAGCAAGCACCTGCTCAACATAGTTGCAAAGGCATAAAATTATCATTTTATCTAAAATTCCTTTGAAAAGATGTGTCAGTGCATATTTACCTTTTCAAAATGTGTGCTTCTCTCTGTGGAAAGCTGGCATTTGCTCCCCAAGACATCAGATTTTTGGCCCCTGTGTCTCAAAAACTCAAAGACAGGCTCTGTTAAACTTAGACTGTGGAACCAGTCAGATCTTTTTTGAAGTCTCAGAGAAACTGTGATCGCAATTATGAGAATCTGTAACAGGATGTACAATTATCTTGTGTCAGGATTTAATTTGTATTGATCATTTAAGCTACAGTAATGAGAACGTGGGTCAAATATTAGAATGAAACCCTATACAGCTATTTTCAGTGTGTGAGGGATCAAGATGATTTACCATTGCTGGATGCAGAACAAAACCACAGCAGACGAGAGAAAAGAACACAGAATGAGCCCACAGAAGAGTCTCTGTTTTGTTAAACCTGGAGAACATACATTTTAAATCCTAATTTGCATATATTTGGGAAACAAATAATGTGCACAAAGACACAATATTCAAGTTTCAACAAAGCATATTACTAACAAATATCACCCACTTTACTCCGAGACCTCCAGTGATGGTGACACATATAAGAGAGAGGGACACACAGAGGGTCCAGCCCAGAAAACAACACCACGACTGAAGAGTTTGAATTCTTCCATCACAAACTTGCTGGTTCTCCAAGACATCTGTAAATGTGCCATTGAAAGTTCCATTACCATTAAGCCATTTTATTCTATTTTATGTCACATGATCATTTAGAATCATCATTCTTATATGCTGATTTTGTGCTCAATAAATATTTATTAATTATTAATTATTGATATTTATGAATATCATTCTGTTTATCACAATGCAAAACAATTTGCATATTTTTCATGATTCTTTAATGAAAAAAAATTCTTTGATGAATAAAAAGTTTAAAAGAACAATTTTATTTATACATAAATAAAATGTTTTGTAGAAATTTGTATCTCTATACCAATATAATAATTATATATACCAAAAATAATAACAAAAATTAAATAAAAATGTATATTGTAATTATATTTAAAGTAAAAAATATACTTGCTATAAACATGCTTAAAAAAACAATATTATGATTAAGTTTTTTTATCTCATGAATTACAAACCTGCCGAGGAGTGTGATTTGTGATCAGACTTTTTCCATTTGCATTTGCTGTGTGATCTTTTGTTGACATCAGGAATAGAGTCATCCACAATCTCTAAGACGGTGTCTGGGTCCTCTTGCAGTTTTGACGCAGACACCGAATCTGAGGTTTTGCAGTCCTGCAGGATACACAAAATAAAATATCTTAAAGGAATAGTTCATCCAAAACTGAACATTCTGTCATTTTTTTTAAGCGAACTATCACTTTAAGTAAAGTAGACTAAATTCATTTAAACGTAAGTCATAAGAATACATACGCCATTGCACCTGTGCATTATACCTTATATTCTTTATTCCATGAGCATGCAACAGATTCAGATGCACGATCATTTATCAGAAATGCATCGTGGTGCTCTGTAAAACAGAGAACCAAAACGATTTGCACAAAATTATTTTAAATATAGAACAGATGTGAACAAAAGTTAAATTATGTAAAAGCATACCTTCTGCAGAGCATACATCAGACACTTTGACTTTATACTGCTTTCCAGAAACACCACTGGACTTGGTCTAAAATGAAATCAAGGAAAATCAATATTTACAGCATAAACACTGCCCTCTACTAATATTGGCACTCTAGGTAAACCTATGACCCTGTACAACAAAACCAGTCAAACGTGATTTTTATTTTTTTTAACTGAGATTTATACAATATCCAAAATTTGAATAAATAATTTATTTCCAAATTTCCATGTTTTCATGGAACACAATCTCTACATAACATTTTAATGATTATCGGCATAAAAGAAAAATCAATAATTTTGACACATACAATGTATTTTTTGGGGTACTGCTTAACAACAAAAGACCAGGGTCACATATGATAAAAAATAGAGGTAAATGTCTTATTGTTTAACCTTTTGATCATTTGCTCAAAATATTAACAAAAAAACAACAACTCTGCTTTCACTAGTACTGCACAGATTTATGAGAAAACTAAATTATGTTTATGAGAACACAAATTTGTTAAATATATGTGGGTATACATGTTGTTAAATATACATGTGAACATGGGAAGTATGGTAAAATATCAAAAACACTGATAACCATTTCCACCATCAGGGCAAAAGTTAAGAATTTTCAGTCAAAGAAAGGCTATGAATCAGTTAAACATGCTTGTTTTTATCACCAATAGGAGGTTCAAGCGAACAAAAAATCTTCAAGAATCACAGCAGGAAGTTGTGTTTTTGGGTCATCGATATTATTAAATAAATAAAATGTTTTTTTAAAGCTTCTAGGCTCTAGTCTTCTAGCCATTTTTTTTGTTAATATTCTGAGCAAGAGGTTAAGCAATAAGTAAATTTTTGTCACAATTTTTGTCTTCTTGCTCATATTTACCAAGGGTACCAATATTAGTGGAGGAAACTGTAGAAACAAAAAAGACATAAATCATACATCACATATACTAATTGTCTGAATAAATGCATCCAGTAGCTTCAATATTTAACTCTGTGGCAGACCGTTTTAAGCAGTCTGGGATTTCTGACCTTGCTGACACGAAACACCAAAGACACCAAACCCCCCACCGGCATCACAGCCAGAGCACTGCACACGCCTGTTAACATGCAGACCGCCGGAACATCAATGAGTCCCGTCTCCAAAAAACACTGCCCGGTGGTGCACAGTAGAAAACAACAGAAATGTTTCAATAGGGTGAAAACGAATCAAACAACATCACACACACATTGACGCATTGTTTGTTGACATGTATTGATTTCTGTGTTGAACACCTGTTCTTCCAAAAGATTTATGAGCAGCGTGTTGACACACATGTAGCCCTGCAGGAGCAGCAGACACACACTTGAACGCTGGGTGTATGTGTGAGAGCTGGAAGACGGACGACTGTATATTGAAAACCATGGGTGAAAGTCCTCCAGATATTCTGTCAGCTTCATATATAGAAACTTTTGCAAACACAAAAAAATCACAGTTTGTTTAACATATATTTTACATATATAGCATGCAGGAATATATTTGAAACATTAACAGAAAATCAACCAACACTTTATTTTTATTGCTGAATAAAGTTATGTGACATTTTAGTAAAGTAAATGATAATAATAACAATAATAATGCTGCACTTATTTGATTGACAAACAGTAAAGCAGTCATTTTTCATATACTATAACAATTACTGTTTTATATTTTAACAGATTATACATTGTTATTTATTCCTGTGACCCCAAAGTTGATTAAAATATCATCTTAGGGTGTGATCGCTGCCTTAAAATTTGATAAAATATTTAAGTAAAAAAAACAATAAGTGAGTAATAAAATCTCTTATAAAAACAATGCACAGGAAAAACTATAGCCATATTTAAAGACACAGTTCCCCCAAAACCTTTCCTGTCATCATTTACTCACCCTCCACTTGTTCCAAACCAGTTTTTTTTTTCTTCTGCTGAACACAAAAAAAAAAGATATTTGGAAGAATGGTAGAAAGCAACAGCCATTGATTTCCATAGTATTTTTGTACCTACTATTATTGCCACTGACTGCTTTTTCCAGCATTCTTTAGAGTATCTTGTTTTGTGTTCAACAGAGGAAAGAAATGTGTTTCAGTTTAGAACCACTTGAGCATGAGTAAACTGAGATTACATTTTCATTATTGGGTGTACTATCCCGTTAACTAGTTGTACATCACCTGTTTAAATGTTAGTCCACATTCTGAAGCAACCAGGCTCCTCTCCACTCTTCCATCTCCCTCATCAACTGCAAGCCAACACTGGGCGAGAAAGAACCAGCAGGAGCCCTGCACCAGGTCTTTTACCACCACATGGCTCAGATACCAGCAGGGAGATGAACCTCCATTATCATGCCAGAGGTGCACCTTCCACACTCGACCCAGATGCTCTGGAGAGCTAATAATACAATGAAAATGATGACATATTAGACAAAGCGGCTATATATGAATTTGCTTTTTTATTGCCAGGGTGTCAATAGTTGGGAAAAACAAGACTTTTTTTCTGAAAAGTCCCCTATTTCAGTTTTATGTGTATTGTCCTGACTGGAAAATATGTTATTTAATTTTGCTTTGCTTTCACTTTCAGTTTCTTTCTTCTTTTGAACACTAAAAAATGTTGGAAAGCAGCAGTCATTGACTTCAAAAAAATGTTTTGTTCCTACTATGGATGTCAATGGCTGGTGGTTTCCAACATTCTTCAGAATATCTTGTCAAGCAGGTTTGAAACCACTTAGAGGTGAGCAAATAATGACAGAAGTTTCATTTTTGGCTGGACTGTCCCTTTGAACTGTTTAATTATTGGCTGACTGTACTGTATCAAAACATTAAATGTGCAAAATGAGCTTTTACCTGAGAATAAAAGTATTCCTTGAGCTGCTTGTAAAGAGTCTGGAGTCGGAGCTGCTGATTTCCCTGGTCTGAGACACACCATCATCTCCATGCAGAACAATGTAAACCTGACAAGATAAAAATCTACTATAACATCTAATGCAGGCAACTCACCTTATGCCTTAATACAGTGCAATCAGCAATGATCTCTTATAATAGTTTTACATTCATTCTCATTGCTGGTCATTACCTTTGCTGTCATCATGGTTCTAGATCTAAAACCTGTTTCAATGGTGACAGCATAGAGAAAGCGGTCTGAGGGATTGTTTTCTGGTAGCAGGAACGAGCCTGTAATTTTCTGCAAGGAAACATCAGCTTTTCTACAGATGACCAGTACCATTATATGGAGAGACAGGAATATTACTGCCAAAATGACTGGTATGTAGTTGGGTTTGGAGCTGCGGGACAGAAGGAAAATATCTGTAAGTGTGAGGTAAAAAGCAACCAGTTTCAGATCTGATAAATTTGAAGAGAGGTGTACTGGATAAACTGTGAAACATCTGCAGAGCTGTAGTTGTTTGTGATGGTCTCATGTGATACTGCAAATGATGCCAGGTGGTTGCAACTGAAAAAAGAACATTCGTTTTTTGTGTTTTATATGAATGGGATCTAGTTTACCCAAAAATGAAAAGCTTGTCATGATTTACATTTATTGATCCAAACCTTTTTAAATGTTTTTCTTCTGTTGAACATATAAGAAGATATTTTGAAGATGTATATTTAAATTATAACAAATAGTAGCCCTTGACTATGGATTCCAGTGTTTACTGGTTTCTAGAATTCTTCAAAATATCTTCTTTTGTTTTCATCAGAAAAAAAGTACTGTACTGAAACCACTTGAGAGTGAGCAAATGGCAAGTAAAAAATCTCTTTAATTTATACTGTCTTACAGTGGCGGAGTAATAGACATAAAAAACAATATATTAATTACATTATTAATTACATGATTAATTAATCGTTCAATAAATTAACAAATATACTTGGAAACCCATTTGAAGCCAAGATTTCCTAACGCCGCACAATTATGATACATGAAACTATTATTTCTTACCACTAGGTGGAGCATTTATTGTACAATCCGATTCTGTACCTGCAGAAAATCCGGTCTGGAGAAACAGCAGCAAGAGGAAAACAACCATTGGGCTTCCACTGTTTCACACCATCCCAGGACAGACACTCCACAGACTCAATGCGCAGTGTGTAGTTCACAGCTCTGGCGATGTACTTGTTGCTTGGGCTTTTATTATAGTCTGCTTTGAGAAGCATCAGGTAAACAGTACCAGTAGCTGAAAAATAACAATGGAAAAATGAAATGAAAAAAATATTTATATGGAAATTTTGACAAATGAATACTAGATTAATAATACTCTAAATATTAAAGCACATATTAGCTAATTTAAATTATAGCAATTGTAAATATTGTTTGACGGATGGACAGACAAACAGATAGATAGATAAATAGATAGACAAATAGACAGACAGATCAGCTAAAATATCTCAACAAACCATGCAAATAGGATTGAGGGAGAAAGAAGTGAGCTGTCTGTCCTTTCCAGTGATATATTTTCTGTTTGTTGTACAGATCAGGTGTTGGCTGCTCATATATCCTGTGAACAGAAGTTAAATGAAATACAATTTATGACTCAAAGACTGAGGACTATCACTTAAATGTCCTCACCTGAGTAGCAGCAGAATGGGAAAGGGCCGTTCAGCAGGTCTGGTAAAGTGCACAGTGATCTGAATGGCTCTCTGAAGTGTCTGTGACGTGATGTTAAACTCATGAACATTCACCTCACTGCGCACAAGAGTAAAGTCTGTATGTCCGCTTCGCTGGAACAAAAGACGAACACAAACCTTTGCTGAAGACAGTTTGTAACAGTTTGTTGTGGGATGTTCTTTACTTACTCACCACTGTACAATATATGAAGACTTTTCATTGGCTTTAAATTTATTTATTTTAATAATCCTTTTAATTTACAGCAATATCTTGTACCTTTTTTTTTCGAGTTAAATGAACACTCTACTTTTTTTTGGAAAACAACTCCCCAAAAGTTAAGAGTTTTACCATTTTTAAATCCATTCAGCTGAACTCTTGTTGTGGAGGGAACACTTTTAGCTTAGCTTAGCATAGATCATTGAATCAGATTAGACCATTAGCATTTCACTCAAAAAAGCTTGATTCTTGTTACATCGGGTACTAAGACCAACGGAAAATGACAAGTTGCCCGGCTGCAGCTGGGTACTATTTTTAACTGCTGTGTAATATCATTCCGCCTGCTGCAGCAATGTTACAAGAGCAGACTTCTTTGATTATTAAGCATGAATGAGTAGACGCTATAGCCATATCAGCCAAGAGAAGAGCAACTTTTGATTTTCCAATGGTCCTAGAGCATGATGTAACAACAGAAGAGTCAAGCTTTGAAAAGGAAATTTATCAAACCTCTTTGTAAAATTTTCTGAGTGAAATGCTAATAGTCTAATACGATTTAATGATTTACGCTAAGCTAAGAACTGGCAAAAAAAGATTGGTAAAGGAGCTTCTTTAAAACCAATTTAGACAGAATAAATGGACTGCAGATATTAGGTCAGTTCCATTTAGGATGTTTAAACAAACATTATTATTACACTTTAAGACAAACTGTTCATGTTACGAAGATACGGTTTACTGTTTTTGGTTGTTTATATATTTTGCAGTGCACATATGCAGTATATTTGAATTTAAAATTGAGTTGTAAATTTGAGTTTGGAAAAGAAGGTGGCATATTTCAAGGGGCTAATTGTAAAACAATAAAAAGTCAAGTAAAAAGCAGGGTAGTCAAACAGAAGAAAATTGTCACTGTTAGAAAAAAATTAAGTTAAAAAAATATGTACTTTTGTCTCCTCTTTTCTCTGAAATTCAACAGTAACTGGTGTGGAAAGATGTCGGGCTGTGATTTCCTTTCTTGTGGTGCAGTTGTAAAGCCGAATGTCTGCTGTCTCTCCACTGAACTGGAAAATTACATTAAATTACAATGTAATTTGCTTCACGTGGCAAAGCACATGTATTCTCATATTCAGCCAAGCATTTATTGTATACCTGCATGTCTCTGGAAGAGCGGTATGGGCTCTGTCTGTACACTGCGAGCCAGGTAATAACGCAGGGCTTTTGCTGGCTGTTGATTCTCCATTGCTGAAATTGCATCTCCAGAAAGTCAGTGAAGTGGAACACAGTGAGGCCAAATGTTTTCACCGTAGAATGAGACTCATCGTCTGTCCAGGCCAACAAATCCATGAAAGTGGTGCTCAGATTGTACTGTGAAATGTTACTGGACATCATGCACTCCTGTGATCAATATGTGATTATAAGGTTAATATTAAAACATCCAGGAAATTGTCTGTTTATCCCACATTTTAAAACTAAAATGCTAAATTAAAATATTACAGTGACTAATATATTGCATTGTTTCCAACAAACTAAGCATTAGAACTGTTCATATGGTAGATCATTTGTTTAAGAAGCACTGTGATATGAACATTTTAAAGGGAAATGGAGGATGAATGGAGCTTATTTGTGCCAAAGAATTCAAGAAGTCATTTTCACTCTTTGAAACTGTGAGATTCTTTATTGCAATTTATGACTTTTTACCTGAAATGAAGGGAATTGTGGAATGTAAACTGCAAATTGGGTGAAGTAAATTTAAAAGTCTATAAAACAAATTGTGAGGCATACGCTTAAACTTCAGAGAAAATGTAAACTCAGAATTAGGCTTTTATCAAGTGTTCCTGTTGCGATTAATTTCTGAAGCTTTTATCACAGTATACAGTATTATCATGAAATTGACCTAAGCTGCAAAAGAAGATTCAACAGGTATAATAACCAAAAAATACTTAGTGTAGTGTTTTATTGAATATGCATGTTCAGAGTAATACATGTTTTAAACAAATGAAACTGCAAAAGGATGATAAAGTACAGTAAGTAACACTTTAGTAAATAAGTACCAGGTAAAGTCTCATTAGTAAACATTATTGCACTGAAATCAATATTATAGTTATTAAATTATAGTTGTTAGGCATAGAAGAAATAATAGCACCTAAGATTATTAAATGCTTTTGTTGTTTTCATTACATTGATTAAATTAACTGATGTCAGCAAATGAAGCTTTATTGTACAGTTAACAAACAAAAGGCCTATAAATAGTCACAGAATTTTCGTAGGCCAGATTAACGTGTAAATGGTCATGTCTGAAAATAAATCCCCTATTTCTAAGTCTTCAAGCACCACTTAAAATACATTATTAATTTTCCTAAAAGGCACTCTAAAAGTTTAAATATTAATTAAGTATTCAAGTATTTTCAAGAGCACATGATATCAATATTGCGAATGTTCATTATCACAACATATTTAATTATTGAATATCATCATATGTCTACAGATTTCTGACAAATGTCTTAATGATAAGATTTCAACTCAGAATTCTGAAAAATGTTGATTTGTGAGATGGTGAGAGAAACAAAAAGTTACAACATCCTTTTTTAATATATATTTTTTTAAGTAAAAACTGCAAGATATAAACTCAAAATTCTGAGAAAGAAAGAAAAAAATCACAGAATTAAGATGAAAACTGTGAGATCAAAAAATTCATTTTTAATGTTTGACTTACCAGTATTAAATCAGTGACGGTGTAAAGCGCTTTATTTATGAGTTGGTGTCCTGGTTTAGAAAAGAGAACTGGAGCCTCCAGCACACCAGACAAAAGGGAAACCAGTGCATTAACATGACCTGCTGGAGGCTCAGATCCATGTAAGACAGACGAGATCTCATGAACATGCTGGATTATTTGTTTGACACTGTTAAATGTCAGCTAAAAAGACAGAATAATTAGTATATAATATAAAAAACTGAATGAATCAATCATATTCTTTGAGTTATACTCACCTGGCTTGAGATTTTTATCAAGTCACTAAGCCTGTAAATAATTTCATATGAAATTCCCTAAAGAACAAATCAAGAATATATAGTTAAAAGTAATTAAAACATTAAAAGTAGTTAAACATTGCTTTATTTGTAAATAAACTAAATAAAAAATGTTGCTTTGACGGCAGCAGCAGTAAAGACCTTGTAAGTGATGGAGAGTTGACAGACTGCTGAAATCAGTGCGGTGCGTGTGAGCATCAGAAACTCCACAGACGACTCCTGTTCCAGACTCAAGCGGTTCAACACTTTCGTCAAAATAAAGATGTAGTTGATAATGTCTTGATTACTCCCTGTCTTTCTCAGACTAGTCAGGTTACTTACTCCATACTGATATCTGTAAAGAATAAAGATCTACTGAAACTCTAATTCATCAAATAATACATATGTTAGATTTAATGTATTGCATAATTACTCACAGTTCTTGATCAGGGTTGAGCTGAGATGATGAGTTTCTCTGAAAGCTGGGAAAAACAGTTACTGTCACAGGACATGGTTTGGTCGCTGATCCAAATGGGTTCTTTATTTCAATATAGATCGTAACTGTGAAACAAAAACAAAAAAGATTTCAGAAATGGGTATAGATGTAAAATAATGTCATAGTAATGAAAATGGTGATGTAATGTAATGGTAATATGAACACCTTGTGCACACTGGTGTTTTATTTACTTTGAAAGAACTCAGAATTTGATCAGTAAATTTCACAAATAATTACAACCCAGTAGGCACCTTAATGTAAAAATACATCAAAAAACAAATTAAAATTGACTACCTTGATGCCAAAATGACATCAATATTAACATTTGCATCAAAAAACATGTCAAATATCGATTACAGTACTGTCTTGTAACCTATTTTTGACATGTTTTTGATGTCAATTTGACATCAAAACCGTTTACATGCATTGTAGGGATATAAAATCCAGTGTAAATTTGTCATCTGTAATTGAAGCTTTCAGATAAAGAAAGCTTCTAATATCATAATACATTTATGTTGTTATGTTGGTGGTCAAAAGGGTATCAATGTATGCATGTTAAATGGATGTCAAGGTTTTGACATCAAACCGACTTGATTTTTTATTCTTTTTATTGACGTCGTTTTAAAATCAAGATGCCTGCTGGGAAAGAAATAGCAAGTAACACATTGAAATACATATGAAATTATTGAGTAGAAAAATGTAACTGTACCTTTGTAATCATCATGCGGATCTCCACCAGGCAGACTAAAATAGTGTTGAAAGTCTCTGCCTTCGTAAAGGAGTTTTCTCTCAGTGTTTCCCACACTGTAACTGTACTCATACAGGAGATCCTGATCACAGAAACACAAATACATCCAGGTCAGATCATAACGCATTCAGAATCAGTATGATTGTTGCATTCCCTGTCTGGTTGAACCCAAAGAATAGTTGTTTTATAATACAGACCCAATTTGAAATATAATAGATTCCTAATAATATCAATTCAAAAGTTCACATTTAGCTGATGATTGGTTATAAGCTTGTTTGGCATGCTGTCCCGGGAGAGAGCCCTGAACTCAAAAGATCCTTGAGCCCGGGGTTCCCTCCTGTTTGCAGGGCAAGGGGAGATTGAGCTCAGATAGATCTCTATAAGTCCCCTGCTTCTTGTAGCTAATGACGAATTTTTTGTTTTTTATGAGAGAAAAATATTGTAAATATCTAAGAACTTGACTATGATGCCAATTTGGTTTAGTCAATTTATTTATGACGCAAGTCTTTGGATGGTGGGAGGAAACTGGGGAACCGGGGAGCATAGGTAGAACATGAAAACTCAGCACGGAAACGTCAACTGGCCTAGTAAAGATTAGAACCAGTGACGTTCTTGCTGTGAGGCAACAGTGCCAATCACTGGGCCGCCGTGTTTTCTGATCTAGGAAAAAAGGTGAGGAAGGGGGGATTCTTAAAGACGAAGATAACAGTGGCATGAAGACTATGGTTATTTATAGTGACTTAGGATTCATCTGATTGGAGAATCATGTGATAGCTATTGCGGGTACAGCCGTAGTCAATCATAAGCACATGATCCTCTCAAAATTAATTTATAAATAAACTTCACTTCATAATAATAATAATAATAATAATAATTGTAAAAATAACATTAATAATAATATAATTTGGCCTCACAGTGGCGCAGTGGGTAGCACGTTCGCCTCACAGCAAGAAGGTCGCTGGTTCGAGCCTCGGCTGGGTCAGTTGGCGTTTCTGTGTGGAGTTTGCATGTTCTCCCTGTGTTGGCGTGGGTTTCCTCCGGGTGCTCCGGTTTCCCCCACAAGTCCAAAGACATGCGGTACAGGTGAATTGGGTAGACTAAATTGTCCGTAGTGTATGAGTGTGAATGGGTGTGTATGGATGTTTCCCAGAGATGGGTTGCAGCTGGAAGGGGATCCGCTGCCTAAAACATATGCTGGATAAGTTGGTGGTTCATTCCGCTGTGGCGACTCCAGATTAATAAAGGGACTAAGCCGAAATGAAAATGAATGAATAATATAATTTTACTTAAGGTGTCATTTTCAGTTTAACTTACAGAAAGAAAAAAAAATCAATCAATTACCCATGCTGCAATGTTTTATCAATAGACTTAATATACTCATGTTTATAAACAAAAATCTGTACTAGAATTTGGTTATATGTTTTTCTCACAATGATATAACTTTATAGCTTTAACTTATTATACTTATTATATTATACTTGAACAATTATTAATTAATATAGATCTTTTTTTTTTATTTAACACCAAATAAAACGTACCACCATTTTTAAGAAAGCAATTCATTCATTCATTAATTTCACCATGAAAGCATCAAAGTAAATTCCCTTATTAAACTCACAGTAATTCTTCCAGGTCAAAATGTATTTGAATGCCTTATGAAGATTAAATATTCAACCATTCCTGTAAATGGTAAACAAAACAAATATGCTAAAAGCAGTACAATGCAGACCTCTTTTCCAGAGGAGCAGAAGATGCTGAAATGCGTGTGGATTTCATTGCCGGTGTTGGGCTGAACTTGGCAGTTCATTCCCTCAGGAACAGCTTGCGTGTGGAAGAACAGCTGGCTTTTCCCTCGCAGACGCTGCTCACAACCTGACAAAGAGGACAAAAAAGAAATGCAAACACTGGCATATACAGAAACAGTCTTTTCAGCATTTGAGAGGGAGAAAAACGACAATTAGGAGTAGAGACATTTTAATTTTTTACCTTTTAATATTTAGGGGAATAAAAAAAAACATGACAGTCAGTATATTATATATGATGTATGAAGCACCAGATTTAATATAAGACTTGCACCGAAATATGAAAAAAACATTATGCCAGAGTTTCAGTGTGAAATGTTAATAGCATATTAATACTCCAGATAAATTAGGAACAATTATCAAATCATTTGCTTTGATTAAATAAATTAACCTAAAGGTTTGGAATGACATGGATTATACACAACAAAACAAAAGATAATAATTATCAGCACACTTCCACACTTGACTGATTACATTAAGAATCACATTTTTTGCATTACAAGTTTTCTAAATTGTTTTGTTTAAATAGGAAAATGAGTCGTCATTTCATTAAATTTGCTTTAATGTGAACACTGGATCAAGTCTTGTTCAAAATTATTGTTTACATTATATTTGAGTCAAAGGTTTATTGAAAAGAGAAGAAAGAGGGAAAGGAAGATGGACATTTTGGGAATCTCTTTTTATGAATATATTTTAAAAAATACAGCAAACAGCCAGAAAAAAACATATTATATTTGCAGAGAAATTGTTCTATATGAGCTGTCAAATAATGTATGAACATATCCCTCTGCAAAAGCTGAAGTAGAAATGTTTGACTCACTTTAGGAAAATTTTAAATGTAATTAAAATCTACAGACACAAACTGATAAAGTAAAATTAAAATAGTGTTTTAGATGTTTTCTTTAAATTAAATATATTCTTTAACTGTTTATGAAAAATAGCACAAATGTGCTTTTACCAACAGTATATTGCCTTATTGTTTGTTTAATGTTCGTCTATAATATAAATCTTGATTATGAATATCAAAAACAAGATGAAAGACTCACTTGCAAACACCTCCAGCAAATACAGACTCTTCGGTTTAAGCATGAAGGGTTTAAATGTAACAACCGAAGAGGACAATCCTAGAGAAAAAAGAAAGTTCATTTTAAAATTCATATGTTAATACAGTGATGTAAACCTTGAATACTCGCATATACCTGACAGGGTGTAAGACTCAAACACAGATGGATGAATGAGTTGTTTGTCCAGATCCAGAAGGGTCTTCTCAGAAACCGCCGGGACCACCAGCAGGTTTGGATCCACCAGATTATCGCCCTCATCATCATAAGAGTCAGTGAATGATCCTCCATTCCAGCTAAATCCCACTGAATCACTCACTTATGTTAAAATAATAATAATTAAATATATTACATATTTAAAAACTAGCAGATCATTATTTTAGTTTTTTATGGAGGTCATAAAAATGTGAACCTGTAGGTCTGCCGACTGGGATACCTGGGTCAGCCTCTTCAATTCCAATATCATAGTAATCATACTCTAAACAAAACCAAAAATGTCATATGAGTATCCTGTAAATCATTCGCAAAGATACAATTCTAGAGGCTTGTTTACTTGAGAATGAAATACCTGTGGAGGGATGATCACCTGATAATGACTCATAATTATCTGTGTAAAGCATGTTTTCAGTATGCAAATCTGAAAATGTAGATAAATAAATTAAAAAAATAATATAATAATAATAACAAAGTTAGTGCTGGGTTTATTTGTTTGTTGTTTTTCTTAATTATTTAATAATAATAATAATAATAATAATAATAATAATAATAATAATATTAATAACAACAACAACAACAACAACAACAACAACAACAACAATATTAATAATCAGAAAGTCATGTGTATATATATATATATATATATATTTATTTATTTTTTTATTTTTTTATTTTTTTTTTGTCAATTTGATGTCATTTTGACATCAAACCATTTACATGCATTGTAGGGATATAAAATCCAGTGTAAATTTGTCATCTGTAATTAAAGTTTTCAGATAAATAAAGCTTCTAATATTGCTTCTAATATTTTTGCTTTAGCAGTACCAGTTCTTATGCAGTGAGAATACACGAGTCATGGTCAAATAATAATAATAAAAAAGAAAAAATACCAAAAAAAAAAGTAATAGTCACATGAAAGCAGAATATATAAATATAAATATAAAAAAACTCATATAATTGACAAAAACAACAATAGTGATTATACTAGAACATCATGTTGTGGTCATTATAATGTATTATTATTGGCATTATTAACATTATTACTTGATTGCCACAAAGCTCTCATCAGCATAACTAATCAACTAAATACATAAATATTTGTATCTGCTTTTGATATTAGACGGGCTCGTCCTATTGTGAAAATGACCGTTAAACTCTGATTATGTAAAACAATTGACCACCAGGGGGCGTCTAATCTCATTTCATCATAACGGATCGTGATAAAGTGCTGTACAAAGACTTGTAGACTATTGTACTAAAGCATAAAGACAAACCCTTTGTTATTATATGATATAAAGTTCAAAACTGCAAATTCTGTCATAATTTACCCTTCACTTGTCACAAACCGGTTTATTTTTGCTGTTGAACACAATAGAAGTTATTTTCATAAATGTTGGAAACGGGTAACCATTGACTTCCATAGTATTTGTTTTTCCTACTTCGGAAGTAAATGGTAACTGGTTTCTAACATCCTTCAATACATTGTCTTTTGTGTGCAACAGAAAAAAAGAAACTCATAAACGTTTGGAATAAATAGTGTTGAATTAAACACTAGTGAGTACATTTTCATTTTTGGGTGAATATAAAATAATATTTACATATATTAATATTTAATATTTACATATATAATACTTATTATACATATATAATACTTTTAAATATTAACACTTTTATTAACTGATTTTTTCACATGATTCTGACTTCTGACTGGTTTCTCTTACCTGACATCAAATTCATCACTGACACCCTATCAGGGCCTGATAAAGACTCCCGGTGACCCCCAGACGACTCTGTTTCCCCAGGGAAGGATGGAAGGAAGGCTGGCTGTGAATGCATGACAGCTGGAAACACTGCATGGTGGTTTGTGTTTGAGCTGGGACTGTAAACATCATGGTGTTTCACTGAATTCAGAGTATCTAATGTAACTAGGTCTGTGAGGTCAATATGATCAGATAAAAGATAAGGAGCCAGAGATCCAGGAACGGAGGTCTCAGTCAGAAGTGCTGGAGTGTTGGGTGTCACTGCAGGACTGGAGAAATGTAAGCTCTCCTCCATTTTGGAGGGTAAACCAAGATCCATAGTGCTGCAGAAAGGAACTGAGAAAGAGAAAGAGCAGTTGATATCAGTTTGATCACAAAACACAATGTAATCAGTCTTATATCTGAGGTGTTTTTATGACTATATACAGTGCCCGGCATAAATAAGTGCACCCCCTTTGAAAATTGAGAGTTTGATCATTTAAAAGAAAAAAAAATAATGGATGATACATATTGCTGAATTTTTACCCCCCAAAAATCTTAAAGAGATAGTTTTCCCAGATAGTGGTTCCAAACGTTTTTATTCTGTTGAACAGTATCTCATTCAGAAAGTCTTATTCTAAAACTAAAACTAAAACGGGTGTTTTTCTGAGAAATCTAACAGACTCTTTTAAGCGGGCCACTCTACCTTCTGCAGCAGCTCTGCTGGAGGCATTGACCAGGTGAAGTTTCCAGTGATAGGTCACATTTTTTGTGTTGCAATCACAATCCTCACAAAAAGCAGTGACAGAAAATGGCTTATTCCAGTTCACTGAATTTTCTTGAAAATCTTTACAAGACATATGAATGTTGCTGTTGAGAAAAAGAAAAGAATATATATAAATAAAAATAAATGAACACATTTACCCATAATTTACTTCAGCTAGCTGCAGGGAAATTGTTTCACTTTTAATTCATTTTAAAATCTAAATCTAAATACACATTTTTATAAAACAATATAAAGACAGCAAAAAAGAACTGAATGACAACATGCAACTATTTGGAAATCTGGAATCTAAAGGTTAAAAACTATTTAAACCCTGAAAAAACACCTTTAAACTGGTCTAAATGAAGTAATTTGTAATGCATTTTACTAATCAAAGATTTTGAGTTTAATACATTTTTTTATCAATTCAATATAATCAATTCGAGTTTTGATATTATTATATCAATTATTATTTTGATTGGAAATTTACAAAATATCTTCATGGAACATGATCTTTACTTCATATTCTACAGATTTGGGGCATAAAAGAAAAATGAATAATTTTGACCAATCCAATGTGCTTTTTGACTATTTCCAAAACTATACACATGCAATAAAAGACTATTTGTGTACTCCAGGATTACATGTATACATATACATACATTCATTCATTTTCATTTCGGCTTAGTCCCTTTATTAATCTGGGGTCACCACAGCGGAATGAACCGCCTACATATACATACAGTTGAAGTCAAAATTATTAGCCCTCCTGAGAATTTGTTTTTTTATTTTTCAAATATTTCCCACATTATGTTTAACAGAGCAAGGAATTTTTCACAGTATTTTCTATATTATTTTTTCTTCTGATGAAAGTTTTTGTTTTCTTTTGGCCAATACTACTAGCCCCCTTAAGCACTGTTATACAATGACTTGCCTAATTACCCTAACTAGCCTAATTAACCTAGTTAAGCCTTTAAATGTCTCTTTAAGCTGAATACTATTATCTTAAAAAATATTACGTACTGTCATCATGGCAAAGATAACAACCAAAATCAGTTATTAGAAATTAGTTATTAAAATTATTATGTTTAGAAATGTGTTGGAAAAAAAATCTTCTTTCCGTTAAACAGAAATTGGGTAAAAAATATACATGGGGGGGTAATAATTCAAGAGGGCTAATAATTCTGACTTCAACTATACATGTAATATCACTTATGTTTTTATTTTGATCTTTAACTGCACTATATACTCTTTTCACTGCGCATTATGTAACTTTACAATCATGTATTTTAATTGACACAGTTCAGTCCCACCTGACATGTTTTGATGTTATAGTGATAAACATCTCTGATGAGGAAGATCGATTGCCACTGTATACGGTCAGAGTGAATTTAAGTAGGTCAAACTCAGGTTTCAAGGCGAGAGCTGGAAATGTAAGCAGTGCTGCAGTGCTCATAATGTTCCTGTTAAAACAGCTGCTCGTCTGTGTGTTTACTGGCCTGCAGGACCAGCTATAACTACAACAAACAAAAACAGCTCCTTGTTGTGATGTGATTAAACAAAAAACAACTGAATGTAATCAATAAACACTGTCACGTACCTCAGAGTTGTATTGGGGTAATCAGGGTCATGTGATTTCTGTCCGTCAAGAGTGACGTTGATGCCGATCTGATGATTGATGAAAATATTTGTGGCTCCGCTGATGATACTGACAGGATGACTGCGCACCACTTCTACTAAAACACTGTAGTTGCTGTAAACCACATTTCCGGATACCTGGACCTTTGAGGTGAATACAACTCTTAGTTAGTATTTTTCCAACTCAATGCATTTAATAAAATCTAGAGCTGTTGGGCTGGAAAATACTAAAGAAAAAGTTATGTTATGTGGCAGTTATGTTGAGCAGCAAAATATTTGTATTTCATATCAATTTCTTTATTAGTCAGAGAATACTGTTTTTTATAATAATAATAAGAAGAAGAAGAAAAAGAAGAAGAAGAATGATACTGAACACTAAATTCATTCATTCATTTTCTTTTCGGCTTAGTCCCTTTATTAATCAGGGGTCGCCACAGCGGAATGAACTGCCAACTTATCCAGCATATGTTTTACACAGCTGATGCCCTTCCAGCTGCAACCGATCACTGGGAGACACTCATACACACTCATTCACACACATACATTACGGACAATTTAACTTACCCAATTCACCTATAGCGCATGTCTTTGGACTTGTGTGGGAAACCGGAGCACCCGGAGGAAACCCACATGAACACAGGGAGAACACCCGAGGCCCCAGCTGAGGCTCAAAACTAATTTATTCTAAAAATATTTCACACTATTCTAAGGATTTAAATTAAATATTGGAGATTACACAAACATTGTTTATATATTTTATTTACTATATTTCTATTAATTTTATTCAAATGTAATTTATATGGGCGCAGTGGGTAGCACGTTCGCCTCACAGCAAGAAGGTCGCTGGTTCGAGCCTCGGCTGGGTCAGTTGGCGTTTCTGTGTGGAGTTTGCCAGTGGATGTTTCCCAGTGATGGGTTGCAGCTGGAAGGGCATCCGCTGCGTAAAACATATGCTGGATAAGTTGGCGGTTCATTCCGCTGTGGCGACCCCAGATTAATAAAGGGACTAAGCCGAAATGAAAATGAATGAATGTAATTTATATGAATAAATATAAAAAATGCAGAATCACACACACACACACACACACACACACATTACATACTTGTTCTGTCTACAAAAATACATAAAGAAAAAAAATCAAAGGATCAAAAATGTTACTACTGTCAATAGTATTTCTACTGTTTTATGTTTTGATTGTTAAGAACATTCAACAGAGAACCAGTGTTACATTTTTTCATCATGATCAAATGAAATTGATAGGAAACAGCAGAAACATTAATGATCAATTACATTAATGAACAAAACATTCACAGCTTGTTAAAAAAATAAGAAATTGCTTGTAATAATTAATATTAGCATTGTAAGTATATTTTATCATTTGACAAAACATATTTAGCACATAATTTGAGTAAAGAAAAAAAAGGCCCTTACCTTCGCTATGGCTTTATATGTCCCATAATGAAAGAGGTATTTTGGAAGATCAATGTACTGCCGTCCTGTGTCTATGTGCGGGAGGCGCAGCTTTTGACCCCTCATGTCATATATAGTCCATCTATACAGCAGACCTCTGGACACATTACACTTAATCTGGGCCTCAAATGTCACAGCAAGATGGACATGTTGAGAACGCCACACCTGAAAGAAAGAAAGAAAGAAAGAAAGAAAGAAAGAAAGAAAGAAAGAA
>CAIGQW010005871.1:3121615-3141001 GCA_903798125.1 Danio choprae
AAAGAAAGAAAGAAAGAAAGAAAGAAAGAAAGAAAGAAAGAAAGAAATAATACTTTGAATAAAAAACCAAATGCACCTTTAAGAGCACAAAACAACTATCTACACAAAATAGCATAAACAGTAAAAATTGCATAATGCTGCACATTTTATTTGTTGTTTGTACAAAACATGGTGGAATGCTTTTAGTGCAAATTTATTTTTGAACATTTTAGTTTAACATTTTAACAAAATCATGATAATAAAAATAACCATGCTAATTTTGAGCACTATAATCGCAATATGAAATTTTTATACCATTACATTTCTAGACAGACAGACAGACAGACAGACACACAGACAGACAGACAGACAGACAGACACACAGACAGACAGACAGACAGACAGACAGACAGACAAACAGACAGACAGACAGACAGACAGACAGACAGACAGACAGACAGACAGACCTGTATTTTGTTTGGGCCCATATTTTTCACTGGTGGAGGCTGACATAATTCTTCAACAACAAAGATGTGTCCTGTTAAAGAGGTTGAGCTCACCAGGTTGGACATAATAACCTCTATTATATACTCTCCAGTGCTTTAAATAAAAAAAAGCACAAATAAAATTGAAAACATTGAGCGGTAAAATTGACAAACAGTACCACACCAATAAAACATTAGGACATTTGCATTTTGCTTAAACATATAGTCCCTTCTGCATTTGTTTACTATTTGAAAATCTATAAAACCGGACTATTATACCAGGACTTTGAAATATTATTCCTAATTTAAAATGTACTTCAAAACTGAATTTTATGCAGTCTTCAGTGTCACATGACCCTCAAATAATATTCTAATATGGTGCTTTACTGCTCCATTATGATCATTACTCATCCTCAATCATTAATAACTTTTATTGTAGACAAGAAAACTGTCTAGTATTTAAATTGAAATAATTTAATGAGCTAATGATTTTAGTAACTGAATAATGGCTAATGGATGATGGATGATGATGATGATGATGATGATGATAATGATGATAATGATGAAGAATGATGATCAATATAACCATTTTTTAAAAATGGGTGGAGGGATAGAATTGCTTTGCATATTGAGAATGTTATCATCAATGTAACATTTTTCTGAATAGTTTTGTGGAAACTGACACATTTTACTTTATAAGTTTTAGCATTAATAAAAAATAAATACAAATTCTGTCATCAATTACTTGTTACAAACCTGTTTGAGTTTCTTTCTTCTGTTAAACACAAAAGAAGATGTTTTGAAGAAAGCTGGAAACCTGTAACCATTGACTACTATGGATGTTTCTGTTCAACAGAAGAAAGAAACTCAAAAAGCTTTGGAACCACTTGAGCTTATACATATACATATTATAGTATATGTTAGCTATGCATAGGTTTTTTAAAATAACTCTTATGTCCAGTGTTGTGTTTGTATTTATGATTAATTTATGTAGCACAGATGTCCAGCGAGACACAACATTTTGTACATTTCGTATGTCCACACATGTAGCGGAATGACAATAAAGCTCGACTTGACTTGACTTGACTTGAGGGAGAGTAAATAGTGAGTACATTTTCAATTTGTGGTAAACTATCCCTTTAAAAATATTCAGCATTTATTCAATTAAACATGTAACCATGATGAGCAGGAAAAACTTCTTTATAAACATTATTATAAATGATTACTAAATATTTCTAAAGATTTGAAGATTTGACTAAAAACTACACTTTAAGAACCCTTTGTTATGATATTGCTACCTGTAAAATACATGATGCTCAGTGCTTGATCCATTTCGCTCTGTTCCTTCTCCAAAATTCCAGACATACGAGACATCCGTTCCCGAGCTCATGCGGCAAGTGAATTTGACAGAGCAGTTGGACAAAACCGAAGAACTGTACAAGAGTCTGTTGGGCTGCACAGATCTCTGAATCACCACAGCATAAACATCTGACCTGATGGACGTACCACCATCAGATACTCTGACAGTCACATTGTATCTGTAAATAAATAAATAAATTCAAATTATGTCAGTAAACACAAACACTGTTTCAGCAAAACTTTATATATATATTTTAAGTCGGCATTAAATAAAAAAATCCTCTTATTTTTATATGTAGTAGTGCTTGTTATAAATTATGTGTCTGAGCATTTCATTATTTTATAAACATTCTTTATTTTGTAAAAAAAACCTACCCTTTACCCTAATAATCTTTAATCAAATACCATAACCATCCCTTCTCCCTCAAAATGACTTTTCTTCACTTCTGGTCACATGGAATGACTTTAGGGCAGGACTATCAGCGCATGTCTCCTTTCTGCCCTGCTTTTTTTTCTATTCATAAACTTTCTACAAGCCACAAAGTACCAAGTTTCTACAAAGTACAAAATCATACACCACCCTATTTTTCTCTAATTTCAGGACCATTTCAATTGGATATACAATTATCACAATTTGGGAAAAAAACACAATCTTAACTTTCATGCCGACTTTAAAGCTAATTAGTTTGTCCATGGTAGCCCACACTTAAAAAAATTAAAGTAATCATGAAACTAAAGTTAAGATTGTCCTTTTTTGTTCTCTATAGTGACGTTCATGCACTTGAAGCGGTCCTGAAATTAGAAAAAAAAAGTAGGGTGGTGCATAATTTCGTCATTTGGTAAACGACTGGATTGTAGAAAGACATAAAAGAAAAGTTTGGTGAATGGATGGAGACAGAACAGAAATAAGACACACACTGATATCCCCTCCCAAAAGGCTTTCCATGTGACCAGAAGGAAACAAAAGTTGTTCCGAGGGGGCAGGGAAGATTGTGATTTTTGAGTAAAGAATCTGAGGACAAATGAATTTGCACAGATACATAATTTATAAAAAGCGCTACTATACACATATATATAAATAAGACAAGTACATTTTGATTTCATTGCGACTTAAAAAAAAAAGCAGCACTTGTCTGGGAGGCGATATATCTTTTTGAAGATCCTGGATGTTGTTTTTATTTCCGGTCCATCCCCAAATCGCCAGAAAAAATATAGAGGATCAAATCCCTCTGTTATTGCCACAAATTTGATGTCTGTCTGTGTTGCATATGCCTGTTTGTCAGAATAAATCCAAACAGCTGGAAAACACATGTATAGCAGACAAGTATGAATACATTGATACGTTTGTGTAGCTAAGTATTCATATTGAATGAAGGGACCTCCTCACACCTCGCTTGTAGCTGTCTATGGATTTCATTGAAGCTTTGTCCTGCTGTTTGCCCACTGTATGTGTGGGCAGAGGGGCACAGAATGGAACATCCTGATCTTTCTTGGACAACATGAGAATCAAGTACTCACTCTCAGAGGAACAAGCTCTGATCTGCCAGTTGGTTGAATGAGCGTAAACACTGTTTGTCAAGGTCATGTCTAAAAATACAAAGACATGTGGTAGTCACAAAAGCCAATGTTTTAGTCTTTCCAAAAAAATTGCAGAAACCCAGGATTGTGTAAAATGTGAACCTTTAGTGACATTTTTGCAAAACTTGTAGAATGCATTGCTTCTATGCTGCAGTTTGTCCACTTAGTTTCACTTAAAAGCATATTAAAGGGATCTCACGTCTTATTTGTTTCAAACTATTATGAGGTTCTTTCTTCTGATGTACAGAAAAGAAGATATTTTGAAAAATTATGGAAGTATTTGTTTTTCCTACTATGGAAGACAAGGGTTATGGGATTTTAGTTTTCTTTAAAATATCTTGTTTTGTGGTTAACAATTAAATAAAATCATAAAGATTTGGAACCACTTGAGGGAGAGTAAATAGTGAGTACATTTTCATTTTTAGGTGTACTATCCATTTATTTTTAAACAATAAACAAATAATCATGGCAGCATTTTCTTACCTCGGTTCATGCAAATATTCCTTATGAAAATAATCCATGTATTTACTACTAATAAAACCAAAAAGCATGGTTATTGTTGTTATGTCATGACATCCACAAACCATAACCATAGTTCAACCATAATATTTGTACTAAAACTATGGTTATATAGTTATTACACATTAAAACCATGGTTAATATTCCTATGGGATGTGGAAGTTTCTAAATCAAATGATAGTGGGCACAGCTTGACCTAATTCAGCTCCATCTCAGTGGATCTGGTGGAGTTATGTTTACTGATAAGGTTTTATTAAGGACTAGGGTGTGGTTAGACTAGCTCCATCCTCCACCATTTGCCTTGCAGCATATATATATTATGTCGAAAAAGCCATACATATCTAGATGTGGGATGCAAATGTTCAAATATATGTTTTCAAATTATGCACAATGTTAAATAAATAAATTTAAATAAATAAAAAAGTTGCTTTACTGTCTATAGTGTAGTGTTCATTTAAGATGAAAACTGCAGAGAAGGTTTTTTGTAGGTATATTTTTAGAGTAAGCGTTCAGTACATTACACTGTAAACAAAATCGTACATTAGCAGTTTTCCATATTTTGTGATTCATGTTTTTTTTGTTGTTGTTTATTTATGCTTTTCAATTGCAATATGGGAAATTTTTATTGATTTTTTTTTTTACTTTGAGTTATACAATATCTGGATTGGTGTCTTAAATTACAGCACAAAAATCTAGCAATAAACTGCCAGTGTCTGTTCTGTTATTTTAGTAACTTACTTCAATACATACTATTCATTCATTCATTCATTTTCATTTCGGCTTAGTCCCTTTATTAATCTGGGGTCGCCACAGCGGAATGAACCGCCAATTTATCCAGCATATGTTTTTTACGCAGCGGATGCCCTTCCAGCTGCAACCCATCTCTGGGTCAATACATACTATGTCTTACAAAATACATTGTTTCAAATTACTAAAATGTTAATCAAAGTCACTTTGTTAAACTGCAAAGTCAAAAGTGAACAATGCAGAAGTCAAGGTCCCAGAATGCAATTCATAACCGTAAATAAACAAAAACATAATCACAAAATGCAGAAACTGTAATTAATTTTCTTTTTTTTTTTTTTTACAATTTATGCTTTGCAAAATGTTGGTAGATACACATTTTTCCAATGAGCCTGGGTAGAATTGTAGCTAGTAAACATACTTAAATGGTACAATCCAGCAGCAGGTAATATTGCATCTATGTAGCAGGTGAAGTATCCGTTGACCATAACAGTTACATTTTGAAGGCCACTAGGACCAGAGTTTCCAGTAAATGTAATGAAAACCATAGAAATGTTGTCTTTGCTCAGATTTGGTATACCTGGAAACACACGAGAAACATGCAAGTGATTACATTGTTTTGCTTAAATGATTTTTTGAGAAACCAATACTGTATCTTTTAAAGGGGTGGCTCATTCAAAATAATTACATTTCTGTCATTAAAGTTCACTCCCTTTTGTCAGATTTTGTTCAATTGTTTAAGTTTCTTTTCTTATTTGTAACTCAAATAAAAATATTTTTAAGAATGTTGGAAACGGGTAACCATTGACTGTCAGTCCAGAGTAAATTTTATTTTGGGTGAACTGTCCCTTTAAGAGATGTACAATTTAATTTACACTTAATTGAAGGCACAATTAAATTAGCCAGCTGAAGGGTTGCTATAGAAAGCCTAAAAAAAACCTGAGACTTCCAGGAGGAGGGGCTTTCCAATCTGCACCCTGTCAATCAAAGCAGCCACAGTGGCATTACGAACAGAAGGCTCTCTGCTGCCGTGCAATGCCAACCTGCCCGTCTCACTCCCAAAAAAAACACACTCAGAGGAGAAGCATCTGCAGGCAAATAAAATAACATGATTATCAGGTTTAAAGGAATAGTTCACTCAAAACTGAACATTTACTCACCCTTCACTTGTCAAACCTGTATCAGCTTCTTGTTTCTATTAAACACATGAGAAGATATTTTTTAAAATGTTGGAAACCTGCAACCATTGACTTCCACAGTATTTGTTTTTCCTACCATGGAAGTCAATGGTTGTGACTCAGTGGTTAGCACTGTCGCCTCACAGCAAGAGGGTTGCTGATGGTTTGAGTCACGACTGGGCCAGGCGCCATGGAGTGTGGAGTTTGCATGTTCTCCCAGCATTCATGTGGGTTTCCCCCACAGTCCAAAGATATGTGGTATAGGTGAACTGAATAAACTAAATTAATAATTACTAATAATTAAACTACATTGGCGGAAGTGTATGAGTGTATGAGAATAAGAGAGTGTATGGGTGTTTCCCAGTGCTGGGTTGCGGCTGCAAAAAAAAGCGAATAATGTTAATTCTGCTGTGGCGACCCCTGATAAATCAGGGACCAAGAGAATCAGTGGAAGTCAATGGTTACAGGTTTCTAACATTTTTCAAAATATATCCTTTCATTTGTGTTCAACAGAACAAGTGTTTGAAACCACTTCAGGGAGAGTTATTTGGGTGAACTCCCTTTAAACATTAAAACACAACATAACTGTAATTCTGAACAATCAAAGACATAATGTAAGCTTAAAGGGAACATTTTAATTTACTCGTCAACCCAATTGTTTTTGAGAAGAATGTTTAAAACTGGTAGCTGGTAAACATTTTTAATGACACCAAAAGTAAGTCAATGGCTACCAGTTACCAACATTCTTCTAAAATAACTTTTTTGGGATTAAACAGTAAACTCTTAGTCTGAAACCACTTCAAGGTGAGTAAACATTCATTTTGGGGTTAACTAACCCTTTAAGTCTCCACTCGAATGCTGGCAAGAATTAAATAAATGATTCTGAGATGGTTTTTCCTTGGGTGCTACATAAATGTTTTGTTTTCAATTACCGAATTGTGATATTGAAATAAAAACATTTAAGCTTCTTCATGATAGTTTTGCCTTATTGTATGTACCAACATATTTGTGTTAACAATGAAATACATGTCTTCACAAACGCAAAGCTCAACACATTTTAAACAAGTATGTTCACAATAATTACAAAAGGTAAAAATAAAGAAATCAATGCTAAACTGAGTTTTCCCTGCACACAATATTTAGTTTCATTCTTAACATTAATTCAAAAGTGAATTGTATTTTAAAGCATATTAACATAACTGAACTTCATTTTAGTTTGTTTTTATTGTGTCATATTTAGTTTTCATTTTGTGATAAATATGCAGAATTACATAAATAATTTTATTGTAAAAACTGAACAATTTAAAGCTGAATTTTGTATTTTAAAAAAACTTTTATAACTTCCATACATAATTTTATATTTACCTAAATTAATCTTTTTTTTTTACAAAAATTATTAATAAACTTAATAGAATAGCTCAATTTCGCTATATTAATAACATATGATGTTATTCAAACTCAATATTTTTATTATTCATATTTAACATATTTCTTGTTTTATGTATTTATTAAAACAGATCAAACGTTCATGGTAGGCTAATTCAATTTTAGTGAAGAAAAAAATAACAAAAATAGCACGTTTACCCGTCGCTGAAACACGTCTTAAAGCACAATGGAGGGTCAGTTTCTTGACATTGTGATGAGTCCAGTGAACTGTAGTTGTTGAATCCAATGCATCCTTGAAGAGCTAAAACAATTGTCAATTGATAAATAAATCTTCATGTCTAGCAAAATCCCTCAAAATTAGTTCACAAGGCCCTATTTGCCACGTGCAAATTCAGACTTTCTAGCCTACCGTATTTTGATTTTCCTTTGACATGAATCGGACAAAAAATGAGTGATAATAATAAACATGATACAACTCTGCAGCACAGAAACATAGTAACAATTTGAATGCCTCGTGTTTCCAGCGAACGATTGTCTGTCTCCTTTAAGTGTCAATGAACAGGTGAATGGGAGGCGGAACCGTTCTTGATTGACAGCTTCCAAGTTATCGCCCGCATTGTGCGCTCAGGGACAACTTAATATAACATTATTGCAATGACTGTACCATACTGGTGCGGAGTTTGCATGTTCTCCCCGTGTTGGCGTGGGTTTCCTCCGGGTTCTCCGGTTTCCACCCACAAGTCCAAAGACATGCAGTATAGGTGAATTGGGTAAGCTAAAATTGTCCGTAGTGTATGTGTGTGAATGAGTGTGTGTGGATGTTTCCCAGTGATGGGTTGCAGCTGAAAGGGCATCCGCCGTGTAAAACATATGCTGGGTAAGTTGGCGGTTAATTCCGCTGTGGCGCCCCCTGATTAATAAAGGGACTAAGCCGAAAAGAAAATGAATGAATATTTGAAACCCCTTAAGGCTGAGCAAATAGTGAGAAAAATTTTAATTGTGGGCAAATAATCACTTTAAATAAATAAGCTAAGTTTAAATATAACTATTTTTAAACTGCATATGTGTGTATTGTTTTTTCTTGAGTTATTTTATTTACCTTTGTTTATCTGTATTAGCGTTTCACAATAACACATTCAAATAGCTAGCAAATGCGGCTTATTTGACTCATGCAAAGAACAATGTAAGTTTCACACAGGATAACTGTATAGGTTTTGACACTTAACAGCGACTGTATTCAAACAGGAAACCTAGGAGAATGAGAGAAGGCAACACAGAAACGCTTTCTAAATCATGCAAATTACTTTGAAACTTCTCCTCGGGTAAGTGCATAATATATTGTCAAGGCAGTGCTGCCTGAATTTTGTTTATTATCTTTGTATGGATGTATGCATTGATAGATTCATTTTTTAAGTTATCGATTATTCCACGAAGAACACTCTTTTAACGCACAAAGAAAGAAAGAAAGAAAGAAAGAAAGAAAGAAAGAAAGAAAGAAAGAAAGAAAGAAAGAAAGAAAGAAAGAAAGAAAGAAAGGACGATTACGAACCGGCTCTTCACAGATGTTATTTGAAGAACTTTTCACTCCAAAAAATATTTGTGGAATAAAAAAATGTTTAATCGCTGAAATGACACAGTTGTCTTTGTTTACACGCGCGTTTTGCTGTTTCTTTAAATGTGTAAGTCATGATGTCTCGGGTGGAAGTATGGATGTGTAGAGCCTGCTGACACAGTCTGACTGATGAAGATTTTGGCTTCAAAGTCTTTTCCGGGATATGCGTCAAGATTGGCGAGAAACATGCGTTTTAGGTGAGGAATGAACACATAGTTAGTGACCCAAAACAGGGCGACAAGTGCTGACCAAGCCAAAGGCTACTAAACAAAACCTGCCACTTCAAACAGCTCTGGAGGGAAACGCTTCTGTTCCACAGTGATGAATGAGGGCTGAAGTGGACCATTGACGGCCAGGGTCATTGACGCCCAAGGGCACAATGGGTGACGGGTTTGAAGCTTTCAGCGAAAGATGTTGGCCCGAATCTCTCGTGGTATATGCTAACATAAATAAGATGTGGTTTTGGGGTGTGTGGGTGCCAACGCGCCCTGTCAGGAGCGCGCCATCTTGTGTTTACATGGGTAGGCCAACAATGGTACGATAAAAACAAATTGCTCAATTAATTTAGGAAGTTATGTCCCGTTGTTTCAATTGATTTTCGATAAAATATTCACTAAAACACTTCTATTCCATGCTTTAGGAGTAAAACAGTCCCGTAGTTGTACAAAAGCTGCATGCCCATATTTTTATGTAAAGACTGGATGTTTAAATGTTTTAGATAGCCTATTCAAATGTCATTTTAAATGTTAAAAAAGATTACAAAAGTTAATAAAATTAAAGTAAATTAAATATGTGTATTAAATATGCATAAATAGGCCTAAATAATTAAAATTTTAAAAGTAATTTAAAATAAATTTAACTAAGCACAGTAGAAGGCAATGCTTACAACAATTGCAAATCACAAAAAAATATAAAATGACAGATTTTGCTATATAGTTCATATTTCATGTAGACTATAAATATAACACTTATAGCTAAGAAATGAAAGATATTATAAAACATTTTCTACGTTATTTCTTTTTACCTATATTAAGGTCTGTTTAAGTTAAAATCCACATATGGTTGTATGCAATATTCTTCTTCTTTTTTTAATTAGGCCTATTTGTAATTAATATTAGGATAACTTTAATAACGGGTGAGAATGTTTACTGCTTTCAAAGCCAACTTTTCCAGAGGCCGAAGAAAGCCTAATACAGTTGGCAAATGTTGGTGTTAAACACCGTTGTGTCTGAGGACGTTCATGACGTTCTACACATGCAACTTGCAATCTGGTGCACTCAACGGTTTGTGGTTGTAGCCTTCTCATTTAAAAGCCTCAAACGTGTATGGTTTAATTATATCAAGGCTTCTTCCATTTCTTGGGCATGGCTGAAAAAGCGATGCCAAAACTGATACACGTTTGTTCCAACCTTGCGGTAAGTCAGTGACCTCACATTCTATGAAAAAATATATTTTTAATTATATTGTTATAATTGATATTATAATGTATTATATATAAAGTCCTAACGCTTTCCAAATAAACAAAATGAAAACCAAATAGGCCATATATTTTTATTTTACACTCACGAAGTGGTTTAGTATTCGGTCTGGTTGGGATTTTGACAAATCATGGGGATGAAGACATGCATAACAAAACAGTGTCAATTGAAAAAGTAGCATCTGATTGACACCAGAAGAGGAAACAATAAACAAAGAATGGGCTGCCATATGTTTACCAGCTGTTCTTTAATCCACAAATCAGACGGCAGGGGGCGATAACAAGTGAATGCATGATTATTAATAAAAACTCCATTAACTTTCTTAAATATTGCCAAGGATCAATATCACATATTTTGTTCACAAATAATGTTTTGCAATTTTACTACATGATTTTTGTAATCTTTTGTGTTACAAATTCATTAAGTTGAATTATGCGCAAGTTTCCAGAGACAGTGCATGAAAGCAGCGTTCACTCACGTAGAGGCCATGCTGTGAATGATCCAGGCAAGGGTATTAAGTCTAACGATCATGTTGCCACCCTTTACCGTACTGCGCAGTGAAATCGAGCGGTCTGCTCTTTGCTCCACACAGCGATAACGGTGACAGCAATGCTACACGACCTGCACGGCTTGTTGTCAAGGGCGAGGACGAGTTGCTTGCAAAAGAGGATTAAAACACTATCTTGACATGGTCGGTTTCTATAATACATTTATTTCACAGATATTTTTAACAGCCTGAAAAATCATTGAAAAGTCTCCATGCCCTTAGAATTTCATTTACAGTTGGGAAAGATTTAAACACGGGAAAGAGCCTGTGATTCTAACATGATTTTTTCCCGTAGGCGTATACGGTTTTTTGTTGTCCAAAGCATTAACACGGCTGTCTTGATTAGACCTTGTTTAAAATGCTTTAATTCCTTTAGTTAGGCCTAGTCACTCAAGTAATCTAACAGTCATTAAAAATTACGAGGAATTAAATCGACAAACAATAGATAACTGAGATAATATGATAGCTTACCTTGTAAAACCAAGATTTCTCAAAGAGAGAGCTAAAAAAAAAGAATTGCTTGTCTCCGATTCAATAATTTACCCCACTATAAAATACGCTTTTGTTGAATAGGCCTATTAAGTACATGAAACAAGACAAACAAACTAAATGAAATTCATTGTTAATGCTAATTTTATTTATTACATTTTAATTACTTTGTATTTTCCACAAATGCTTAAAAAGTAGTTTTAGTGTTTCACAAAGTCATGCTGGCTGATAGTTTTCAATCCTTTCCAGCAAGGTCTCGGAGTAACCAGGGGAATAATACCTGTGAAAGAAGAAGCCATTTATTGGAAAACAAAAAATAATACAACATACCAAAGCAATACAGTACCACTTTGTTCGGTTTTAAATATTTTGACATGGTGCTTTTATTATGCATATAAATGTGCACGTACCTGACAATCTCTTCAGGGTAACAGTTGTTGATTGCATTGATATATTCCTGAATTGCAGAACCAGGTTCTGCTTTGATCTCCTGTACCTTCTTCAATCCACCACTGGTAACGAACAAACGCCGTGCCTTGCTGTCGTGAGGAAGAACCTTTAAAATGGGGAGGAAATAGAAAAGCATCTTAAACAGTTCTCAGTGAGAACACATTGATCAAATTAAAGCAATATGTTCCTGCTACCTTGCTGAACTGGCAGATGACATGTTTAAGAATGTTGCTGGGAGCTTCATAGAGAAGAGGCTCCAGTGCTGGTAGGTAAGTACACTTTTGAAGGATGCTCTTCAGTCCCTTTTTGGCCTTTTTTTAGTAGAAACACAAAGCCAACAGGAGACAACATTTGGGTCTACTAAAAATCTATTAAGAAACACCAAAATGAAAACATACCCATATCAGTCACTTATAAGCCTTTTTCACCTTGACCTGCAGATCTTCAGAACTCTCAGTGTCCAAATAGAGGTTCAGGAGTTTAGGGAACACATTAGCCACAGCAACTGCTCTTGCATGCTCAGGTGTGTGTCGGCCGATCTGGCCAAATGCCCAAGCTATGGCTGCTTTGACGTGATCTTCTTGCTCTTCCTCAAGGCAGATAGCCAACTGTGGCACTCCCTACAGGAGTGAAGAATTAAATATGAACATAGTTAGTTAATATGAGAGAAATACACTGCGGTTCTAAAGTCTAAACCTTTTAATGGTAGTGTGCATAATATGGTCAAATTAAAGTTTTAAGTTTGAGTTAATGAACGGGTGTGATAACAGACTTTAGATACAATCACAGCCATGGCTAAGTTCTCGGAGTGTGCAGCCACGTAGCCCAGCATCATGATCCCCGGCAGGCGTACATTCCCTTTGGAGTCCCCGAGGTAGTCAATCACAGCTGCTACGCCCCCCACATTCACTATCATCTGGGACAGCTGAGAAGGAAACACACAATGAACAAAAAGCAAACACACAAATCAGTGTGACATAATGATAAACAATTAGCAAGGCGGACCAGAAATGCAAAACACTTTTGGGCAGGTGAAAAAAAATGGGTGATGCAATGTGGTTTCCAATTGTCTGTTTCCTGTGTTGCACTGGTGATAAATAACAGACCTACATTCTCCATGGTTTACAGACTAGCTGCCTCACACCATGCTATTTAAACAGGGGGTGTCAAAGAGCTGACAAAGTGGAGATTCCAAAGTTACCCAAGCATCTTGAAATCATTTAGTGGGTATGTTATGTATGTGGTAGGTACCTCGGGGGTGTGTTTTGTGATTTCCCGAATAAGAGTGGCAACATTCTTCCGAACATATTCATCCGGGTCCTTTAGGCAAACGAGTGCGGCAGGGAATATCTCAGCCTCCACCACCATCTCAGCTACATCAACAGAATGCTTGCCGATTTGACTGAGAGCTGAAAAAACCTGCCTCTGTAAAGAGGGGGAAAACAGTATACTGTCAAATTAAGGCTTTTAACAGTGCACTTAATCCTGGGGTTATCATTGTTTTAAGCATAGTTTGTAGCCTCAGTCAGAGAAACACATTTGTCATTTAGAAGTAGGGGTAGCGCCCATTTTCCTCTTGAAACCCTTTTGCCACTGATGTCATGTTTGATTCAATTAAATTCAAATTTATTTATATAGCGCTTTTTACAATATAGATTGTGTCAAAGCAGCTTAAGGTACACAAAATGTGCATTGATGCATAAGGTACACAAAATAGGAAGCACACAATGAGAGTCTTGAAGTCTACATTGGTTGAATTGTACAAGATATCTGAGAAACGTCATATTTTCAAACTTATAAACTTTCATTCATTCATTCTCCTTCGGTTTAGTCCCTTTATTCATCAGGGGGTCGCCACAGCGAATTGAACCGCCAACTTATCCAGCATATGTTTTACACCTTCCAGCTGCAACCCAGTACTAGGAAACACCCATCCACACTTACATGCACACACATACACTACGGGCAATTTAATTGGTTCAATTCACCTATACCGCATGTCTTTGGACTGTGGGGGAAACAGGAGCACCTAGAAGAAACCCATACGAACACGGGGAGAACATGCAAACTCCACACAGAAATGCCAACTGATCCAGCCGGGACTCAAACCAGCGACCTTCTTGCTGTGAGCCGACAGTGCTAACCACTGAGCCACAGTGTCGCCCCCACTCAATCATAAACTGTACAATGTACAAAACAAGTTGATATTGGTTAGTTTACATTTTGTTCAAACAGCCTCTTGAGCAGTCCTTGGCCAATAATAGCTGCTACGGTGGCCAGACCTTCTGTCATCAGTCTGAAAGTCTGGCTATGCAAGACTGGGCCCCCCGGACAGTTTGTGCCTTGAGCCCGTGATCTTGCAGGGGGATTGTAGTGGTTTCCCCCTTGGGCCCCCTCTCTGATCAGGGTGTCTAGAATGGTACTTTCTCTCCCCCATTACAGTGCCCCTAGTTAGCAGTCTGTGAACATTGACATCCTGTACTGCATAAACTGTCAAATTGCACTAAGTGGTGTTAAGGAACGTTTTATCCCTACATTCCTAGGCAAGTAATCTTTATAGTACCATTGACATTATATAATATCTGAATACACACCTCCAGTTTTGTTGAGGCAAGCTGTAGTGAGACCCTGCAGGACAGTGGCCCTCCAGGACCAAGTTTGTACACAAGTTCAAATACGGTCCTAAAGGATCATTCACCCCATGAACAATATTGCTCCTCGAGGGCCACTCTCCTGTCTGAAACTTTTTAGTATGCCTAGTAAGACTAGTAAGATGTATTTAGTTATGGTACAGGGTATGATATGCAGAACAATTGCTATCCAGAAGTAGGATCAGACACCTTTAATTTAAACAGATCACATGCTGTGTTTGTCCTATCAGTGACACTGGCATTACAAATGTGTATTAAGAACTCAGGGTTTGGAAATGTACAGTGTGAAATGTCAGTTTATGAATACCCAGAATTAATTGGTAACCCTTGTATGTTAAACAAGACTGACCTAAGATTGCATTTCCCAGGGGGTTTAGATGAAGATTTGTCAAGATATGTCAAGTATGAAAAACCCTATTAACAGTTTAGTTCATCCAAAAATGATTTTAAATTCATTAATTGTATTCAACAGAGGAAAGAAACTCATTAAGGTTTGAATCAAGTAAAGGACAAGTAAATGATGAGAGATTTTCATTTTTGGGTGAACTATCTAAGTATGCGTGTCATTGGTTATAATGTCTGTAGGCTGTGTGACCTTCAATTTGGCATCTGGGTTTAGGATCATCTGTGCGAGGTGTGCTATTGCCCCTGTGTCCACCACAGTTTGAGCCAGCTCTGGAGAATGTTTGGCTATATCGCTCAGAGCAGAAGCAGCGACTCTCTTCAGGGCGATTTCAGGTTCCTGGAAGCATAACACGAGCAAAGGCACAACTCCAGCATCAACCACTGCCTGAGACAGCTCTGCACACCAGGAGAGAAAAGATAAACAGCTAAGGCAACATTGAAAAACTATGTAATAGAATAAAATAAAAAGAACCACATTGCTGTAAACTTACGGGCATTATGTCTGGCAATGTTGCGTATAGCCCATGCAGCAGCCTCTTTGACCCCAGGATCGAACTCCTCCAGGGAGATGACAAGAGCATCCAGTGCTCCACAGTCCACCACAGCCTGGGCCAGCTCAGGGGAATGCTTAGCAACAGCCCGAAGAACGAATGCAGCAGCTTTCTTATAGAATCGCTGTCTTTCATATCCCAGTATTTCATAGGGAAATGGACAGAGCAACCATATAGTAAGTACAGTTGAATAAGGAATGACCAGGGGTCATGAAATGCAGCTTTAGATAATTCTATAATTTCTCAAGGTTTTCATTTTTTTTTCATTCTTTGAAAAACATATTTTCTAGAGGCAAACAAAAGTAAACACCCACTTGTGATTGGCTAACTTCATTACCCTGATTCAACAGAATCTTGTGTGTGTTAGCACTATGATAGAACCGTATATGTCTGAATCAGATGCCAAGGTAATAAAAATAACCAAATATTTTTAATCGGGATATGTACTGATTTTATTACTAATATTTAAAGAAGTATATTTCTTTTTCATCTGCTGCTTCTCACACAGTAAAATATGCATTTACTCAACAATGAATGAGTGCTGATAGATGACTATGACACATCAGTTCCACCTAGTGGACTCCTGACTACTTAAGTGTGTGGCTTTTGAGTCAGGAATGAAGACAAAAATGTTTGGCCCTGGCAAGTAACAAAGATATGAAAAGCTGGATGTTCAGAAAAATAGCAAAATTGTTGTAGTAAAATGTGAAGAGCAATCAAAAACTTTAGCTTCAGCATGTCAATAAAAATGTCAGTCATGGATTTCTATTGCTTGGATTTTTAGAAAGGAACAGACCTCTTTGATTAGGAGAATCATGACATCACCTTTTTCCCAGTCTGAAATCCAGACAATTTAGACTAGTAGACAATTATTTATATTTTTAAACAGAGGAGTTTTGAGTTCTGAAAAATTTCAGTTTATTTTTATTCTAGACATTTTTTTGAACACTTCACTATTTTTCTCACAAAACATATTTCTAAAGGTGCTGTTGACTTAGATTTTTCACCGGGTGTTAGTAATAGCCAAAGAAATCTATATATACAAAGAAAACAAAATTAATTAGTTTACAAATGAAGCTATGTGTAATAAAATTAAATGACACAGGGAACAAGTATTAAACACAAGAAGAAAGGGAGGTGTAGAAAGGCAGTGAAAGCCCAGACAGCAGCTGAAATCATTGTAAATTAATATTTGCTGCTTTGGTCCAACATCTACATTACCAGGATGATGAAGTTGAAACCAGGGTGGACATTTGAGCAAGACAATGATCCAAAACACAGGAACCTCTCAAGTAGCTTCAGAGAAATAAAATCAAGCTGTAGAATGGCCCAGCCAATCACCTGACTTGAATCCAATAGAAAATACAAAACAAAGATCAGATTTGATAGAGGAGATCCACAGAACCATCAAGAGTTACACTCTGTCTGTGAAAAAATCACACCTGAGCAATGCATGTGACTTCATTCTCCATATGAGAGGCGACTTTATATACAATTTAAATACATTTCACTAGTTTAGTACTTTTACTTTGTGTCATTCCATTGTTATTACACATAACTAATTTTTCTGATTATTTTTTTGTTTTGTAAAAAAAAATTTATGATTGTATTGTTTGGGTTTTTACCAAAACCTGGTTCAATTCCATGTCAACAGCTCCTTTAGAAATGTTATTCCCATGAAAAAACATGATGTGTTCAATACTAGCTGGCAGCTAGCTCTCTGCAACTCTCACATGGTCACCCACTGAAGCTAAGCAGGGCTGCGTCCAGTCAGTACCTGGATGGGAGACCACATGGGAAAGCCAGGTTGCTGCTGGAAGTGGTGTTAGTGAGACACGCAGGGGGCGCTCAACCTGCGGTCTGTGTGGGTTCTATTGCCGTAGTATATTGATGGGGACTCTATACTACTCTGAGCGCCGTCTTTCGGATGAGACATTAAACCGAGGTCCTGACTCTCTGTGGTCGTTAAAAATCCCAAATTTGCCCACTGACCTCTGTCTATCATGGTCTCCTAACCATCCCCATATCATAATTGGCTTCATCACTCCTCTCCACCAATCAGCTGGTTTGTGGTGTGCGATCTGGCGTAATATGGCTGCCGTCGCATCATCCAGGTGGATGCAGCACACTGGTGGTGGATGAAGAGATTTTCCCCCCAAAGTGTAAAGCACTTTGAGTGTCTAGAAAAGCGCTATATAAATGTAAGGAATTATTATTATTATTATTACTTATTTTCACCCATGGTAGTGTTGGATAAAGTTGGAATTGACTCATCCCCCACAAGGATGGAACCCACATTTAAGTGATATTAACTAGTTCCACTTCAGGTGAGTTATAATTCTATTATATTCAACAGCCTAGTCTTATGATAACTGTCTTAATCAGTTAACTTTGTGTATCGGTTTGTTGAAGTAATGGATTTCTGTCATCAGGTCCAAGGCAATTTATTTCTGTCCCTATAGATAGCACCGGTCCAGATTTTAGACCAAATATCCAGAACATTTAGATTTTTAATTTTATGATCACTTTAATAAACAGTAAGTCTTTGTTTTGCATTCTATATCATTTAATTATATAAAACATGTTCTGTGTTAATTGTTCTATGCTTCTAATGAGTCTTCTTTAACAGCATAATAGCAATATAAAAATGAGTTTTGGAGCAAAGCCTGGACCACAATTTTTTTTTTTCTATCTCTCTTATTCTAGACAATGATCAGAGATTTGTATAGTAGTCAAACCAAGATGTGGCCTGAAATCTGAAGATGATGTATTAGAAGGAACTTTTAATTTGCATTCATTCATTCATTTATTTTATTTTCGGCTTAGTCCCTTTAGCGTAATGAACCGCCAACTTATCCAGCATTTGTTTTACGCAGCGGATGCCCTTCCAGCTGCAACCCATCACTGGGAAACACCCATAAACTCTAATTCACACACATACACTACAGACAATTTAGCTTACCCAATTCACTTATACCACATGTCTTTGAAATTGGGGGGAAAACTGGAGAACCCGGAGGAAACCCACGCGAACACGGGGAGAACATGCAATCTCCACACAGAAATGTCAACTAACCCAGCCGAGGCTTGAACCAACGACCTTCTTGCTGTGAGGCGACAGTGCTACCCACTGTGCCACCGCGCCGCCCTTTAATTTGTATAATGAAACAATTTTAATACCTGTTAATTGTGTAATAAACTGGATTACTGCTAACAATCACAAATTCCATTGCTGTTTATCATAATACATACGGTATTACATATTTGTATTAAATAACAAACATAATATATAATAAAAAATATATTAAAAACATGGTGTGCATTGCTAAAAAGTACTATTACAAGTTTTTGCAATGTGTAAAAGCAAATTTAGGCATGAATTAAATCTGAAAGACTAGGCTAAAGAAACTTACGTTTTGCTCAGCCAGGGAGTACACAAGCTGAGGAAGAATGTCTCCCTTTACTACAGCCTCAGCCAGGTCATCGTTATAGTTGGCAAGCCTTCCGAGAGCCAGAGCTGCTGTCTGCTGAATAGTTGGGACTGCATCCAAAAGGAGAGGCCTCAAAAGGGACATTACACCTAAGCCAAAGAGAGTGAGCACATTTGTGCAGGGGAGAAAACAGGAGTGGAAAGACACTTGAGAGCAGATGAGAGGAGGATATAATTTCAAAGATTCAAATTATGTTGTACTAAGTTGTAAAAAACATCACAGATTGCACAAGCTGTACAATTCATTTAATGTAACTTGAGTATTTTAGCTTGTGACTTGCTTTTTAAAACTTTTTTTGTCCAGAAACTATGAAATGTGTTTTGGTAAAAGTGTTTCTTCCTCCATCAGTTTTTTTCCTCCATCAAATCCAAATATTTTTAGATTTTTTAAAACATTCATAATGTTTTATATTATATGTAATAATACATTATAAATAAATGTATAGCAGTTTACACACAAATATATATATATATATATATATATA
>CAIGQW010005871.1:3153058-3164066 GCA_903798125.1 Danio choprae
ATATATATATATATATATATATATATATATATTTACAGAAGCTCTAGGTTAAGTAAGCTCTATAGCAAGTAATACATTTAATCCAGCATTGTAGTATAATTTAAAAATATTAAATAAAATGTCCTTTTTAAAATTAAAGATAACTTACAATAGTTTTAAAATATTAAAGCATAAAATTAAAGCTATGTTAAATCCCTCTTAAGGCATTTATTTGAAATTGAGGGGCTGTGATTGCATATGTGCTAAGCTAATCCATTTTTATACATTTCGTAAACTATAAATAAAATGTTTAAAAATGATTTGATGTCGTCATAAAAAAATTATAAATTCGTGAAATTAGGTAGCTTGAGCCTATTTAACCATTGAAACACATATTTTTAAAGTTAAGCTGTTGTGCATTTCACGTATCCGTTATTTACCTGATCAACTATCCATGGAGCCAAATATTTATCAATTTGTTTTTTATTAAAACCCAAGAAGCTTTCCGGCATAAAAATGTTTGCAGTGCACATGTCGTTTAAATATTCATTCATTCATTTTCATCTCGGCTTAGTCCCTTTATTAATCTGGGGTCGCCACAGCGGAATGAACCGCCAACTTATCCAGCATATGTTTTATGCAGCGGATGCCCTTCCAGCTGCAACCCATTTCTGGGAAACATCCATACACACCCATTCACACTCATATACGGACAATTTAGCTTACCCAATTCACCTATACCGCATGTCTTTGGACTGTGGGGGAAACCGGAGCACCCGGAGGAAACCCACGCCAATACGGGGAGAACATGCAAACTCCACACAGAAACGCCAGCTGACCCAGCCGAGGCTCGAACCAGCGACCTTCTTGCTGTGAGGCGAACGTGCTATCCACTGGGCCACCGTGAGGCCCCGTTTAAATATTATGGTGCAAAAAGATTTCGTCCAAAGCGACATACTTAAATTACTAACGTCAGTAACGTTAATTGGGATAAAATGTACCTATACAAAAAAAGTTAATCAAAGTTCACAGATTAATTCAGCGGCGTGCATAATTCAAGAAACTAATGTAGAGTAATATATTAATTAAGTGAGAATGTGTTAGGCCCGTATATACAAAGTATGATAGATTTGTAAAAGGTTTTCTTTTTGAAACTTCAGCTGACACTTATTTTTCTTAATGTGCACGATTAAATCTTATAAATTAAATGGTTCTGGCCCAGATGTGTTACTGCTGCGTTTCTGATGCTGAGTAGTATGACAATAGCTTTAATCTGAATTGCATTAATTTAATTTAATTAATTCTTAGTTAGAAAATATGAATTCAATTATAATACTATTGTAATAAATATTCTTACGTTAATAAAGTGTTTTAAAAGGAATAGATTATAATCAGGCAATAAAAAAAAATAACAAGAAAACAAAGTGAACAAAGAATAGAGGAAACAAGTATTCAGATAAGTAAGAATTTTCTAAAAAGCCAATAAGTAAATTATTCTGAAATTTCGTATTAATTGTTAAATGTGTCTTGGAATAACGTTAACAATCTAGTTTTTAAACTACGCATTATTTAATTGATTTGTAGGTTAATTGTATTTAAAAAATAATAATTATTATGTCGTAATAAACCATAAGGACACCCAGATAGACCTATAAACCGTGTTGTATATCTTTTTGCTGTATCCAGATTATTGTTACATGGCCTTTCAAACATAGTCAACATCTTGAGAGTTAAAATATATTTCCGCAATCCCAACACTGATGGACGGATAACCAGATCACCCGTCTTGTTATAGCCTAAGGATATAGTAATTCTGCTTTAATAGAATAAAAACCGAACTGTCGAAAAGAAAGTTATTTGGCTGCATTTTGATGTGGGAGGAGAGGTCTAGTGGTACGTCTCCTTTAAGACACACGAGAAGGAAGTTTCGTTATTTGTTTTGTTCAAAAAGGAAACCATGCAAAATGAGCGTTAAAAATAAGCATTAAGTTATCAAATGTAAGGATAAACACGACAAATGTTTCTAGATCTTCACATCGTTTATTAAATCGCCAATCACGGTTGTTTGGGTAAATGAATAGGCTTACTATCGGCAACAGAAATTGCTACGCTATTGGTCATCTCTATTAAACTTTAAATTTAACGCAAACCCGTATACGTAACCTACATTTGTTCGGTTAGTACACATTTTATTTCCTCGAATAGGCAGTTTTTGTCCAGAATATACCCCTGATTTGATTGGCACGACGTATTCATTCATTCATTTTCATTTCGGCTTAGGGGTCGCCACAGCGGAATGAACCGCCAACTTATCCAGCATATGTTTTACGCAGCGGATGCCCTTCCAGCTGCAACCCATCTCTGGGAAACATCCATACACACCCATTCACACTCATACACTACGGACAATTTAGCTTACCCAATTCACCTATACCGCATGTCTTTGGACTTGTGGGGGAAACCGGAGCACCCGGAGGAAACCCACACCAACACAGGGAGAACATGCAAACTCCACACAGAAACGCCAACTGACCCAGCCGAGGCTCAGAACCAGCGACCTTCTTGCTGTGAGGCGAACGTGCTACCCACTGCGCCACTGTGAGGCGGTATTATTTAAATACTTAGTAGAAAAAATGAATAATCAAATTCTGCGAAGACAACTGTAAATATGTGAAGACAGACTTTTAGGCGTAGTTTCGAATAATCCTTTTTACTTTGACAATGCGTTTAAAATTAGGCTCGTGAAGGCATACACTCATCACTTGCAAAGACTTATCGTAGCCTCCTAATAAAATACAATTTTGTTCAATTCCCACTGATATTCTTAATGGCTGTGGGCAGTTTATTAGCAAGGTTTGGGAAACCCTAATGGTTATTCGTGCCAACCCCTTTGCTCCATCTCATTCATAATGGGCACTGTGCCAAAAGTTAGTGCCGTGAGTCTCCGCCCCTCCCCTCCGGTTCTGCCGTTTTTTGTTAAGGAGAAAACACAAGCTGGTCGACTTGTTGCATGAATCTCTCCGTGTTACAACGGCGATGCCACGATACAGAATTCAAAGTTACTTCACAAAACTATGATTTTCTGTCAGTTTGTGTTTTAAATGAGGTATGGCCTTTTGTGATTCCACAATTGTAATTGAACCTACAAGATTGACGTTTGATTGCTCGAAACTAAATTCTGAATCCATAAAACATGGTACGACATGGTTTATTTAATCCAGCTCTGTGTGTGTCAGACTGAACGTGGTTTCAGAGTGACTCTGCCCCCTATAGGAAATAAAGGTCTCCTTATTTGTTTCACATTTCTTTATTTAGAATATCGCTTAATGACCGTTAACGCAACAAGAATGCAACCAAATTAAATGGTTAAAGCAGGCTACACTTCAAGAATCACAGGGAGCCATACTTGAGGTTTCTAACAGGACATCTAAGCTGATTTGAAACTGTGTATTATTAAAAGAGCTATTTAAACATTGGACTTTGCATTCAAATGACGTTGAGCTCTGTGTAGGCTATGTTTTCACCCATACCCGTGTGTACCTACTAAGATGAGCAATCGAGCAACACTTGTCAATTTGAAAAGAACAATGGGATTTGACAGGGCAAGTGGTTACAATTTTTTTTTATCGGCCAAAAAATTATAAATACAAAGAAATTATTGACCAGATAGGCTATTATAAATTATTCATGTTATATATTTGTACAATTTTAACAAAAGTAGCAATTTAAATTAAACTGATGCAATCTGTCAACAATTTTTTTTAATTCAAGTTTAATTTGTACTCGATTTTTAACTCGATTTAATTTTATTAGTGAATCATCGTTTATTTGCGAAAGTGTAAGCTATTCTGAAACGTATTAGCATACCCCATTATTTACCTTAATTGTATTCTTGTGCTTTTTTCACGGACTACATTTAATTACAATTTTGATTGCGCTTGCATCACAAAAACGTAAAAAAGCGCCCCTTTTGCGGCTACAATATCACACGTAGGCCACGCGCGCTTATACGCTCTCTCTCTCTCTCTCTCTCTCACACACACACACACACACACACACGCACACATGGAAGCGCGACCGCGTACACACGCGCACGCACGCACACGCACACGCACACACACAGAGAGAGGGAGAGAGAGAGAGAGAGAGAGAGAGAGAGAGAGAGAGAGAGAGAGAGAGAGAGAACAATACCTGACAGAATAAGCGGGGGCGCAGCCATGGCCGCTTGATGGCAGTGGTGGGATATGGTGGGACTTTAAGTCAGAAAAGACCTCGTTTTTGGCCGTAATGGCCTACTAAGCCAGCGGTGAGGGACAATGACCAAACGGCTGGGCCGCCGGAAAACTGAAATGTGTCTGAAATTCACAACTAAGAATGGTATTGCACATAGCCGAACTTTACAATTTACTGGTTTGCTATTGTTATTGTTACATAAATTCCGTCTATTTACTACAAATTGATTGGCTCAATACTTGGCTAAACATAACGTTGTATTAGCTAGGTACCTCATGTCTTATGATCTGTTTATATACGCAAACAGGACTTAAAATAAGGACTTAAGGAAGGTTATATTCATAAGAAGAGTTATTAAATTAGCAGTTATTAAAAAAACAGTAGCCTATTAAGTAGCTAATCTAATAACCCGAACGGATACAAAGTTTCTAACACGCCAGTGTATACAAATAAAGATTGCTTGGATTTTATGAACGTCTTATTTTGTGCAGGCGCTACAATGTTATAAATGCATGCTGTGCTTAGTAGCCTAATCGATACGCAAAAAACTGTCGGATATTTTCAGAGATGCGCGGTGACCACATGCACTCCAAATGTATTTAGTAGTCTGATTTTATTGCTTGTTCTGCCAGCCCGTTTTCACAACGGCGCCGCTGCGATTTTCCTGCGACGGTAAGGGAAAAGCAGCCGCTGGAGAACACCATTACCCGCTGTTCCTCTGCATTCAGCGAACGGGAAGAAAATCGAGCGGCATTCCTGTTTGGCACATTTGATATTTTTCCAGCTTTTCCCGCATTGTATACATCCAGGATCTGACATTTTGACATTCTTATCGTTTAAGTCCACTACTTAGTGTTATTCCCTCAAGTGTAAAAGAGTGTAGAGTGTAGGCTAGGCTACTCTAACATAGCGGTTGCAATCGGTAGGCGGTAGGCTACAAAAGAACGGCTTATTTTGGATCAGATGCTGCATGTTTTCGCACAGTTTAAAAGAGACGTATTTATAAGAGATGTTTTTTTATTAACTTGACTGTTGAATCCGTGAACAGAAGCATAAAGCATAATAAAAAGCCTATTTTACTTTTCTGTCTTTATGTTGTTATGAAAGGTCACAGATCTTTGGTAAGCTGAAATGTGCAATTATGGCCTATATTACTTGACAACCTTCTCAAAGTAGGTAGGTTATGTTCAGTTCAGAATGCTTATTTTTGTATTGCAATAGACATGCAAATGTATCCATCGCCATTCGTGCAGAGCAAACGCAGCTGCGCAACATTTTATTAATTTTTAAAACTTAATTTTTTATTTAATTAAAAAATAATTAAATTGCTTAAATTAATAATTGATATAATTGCTCAATACTTTAAGAAACTGAAATTACATTTTGAGCTTGATTTTCAACTTTAAATTTGAGACAACGCTACTGAATATCACCCATTCAGTTATGAATTAGTTATATAGGCCTACCCATCGGTGTTAATAGCTTCATGTCAGTTTAAGTTGGACTTTAGGACTGTTTCTTTATTAATTTGCTTGTGTGTTTAGATTATGGTGAAAGCGCTCCACCAAGGAGAAATTATAGCCTACATTTTTAACGTAAACAAATAGTTCACACTGGATGCTGTTTTAGTGTTGTCAGCTTGCAGATTTTTGACTTTCTTCAGACCATCAAAACAACAATTATAAATAATGTATTTCAACTGGGTTGAAACATGGCCTATACCGATGTTATTGTGTTTTCTTTGTCTTACATTCTCACTTTGCAACACACACACACACACACACACACACACATACATCAGTGTGTTTTATCATGTTCTCAATAAGTCATGTTAAGCTAAAATTACAAAGTTTCTTTCAAAGTTTCTTTCTACTAATGCGGTACAAATGAAACCATTTTACAATCAGGCTCACGCGGACCACGAGCTCTCAAATTCCTGGTGCAGGAGGTCCGAGCAGCTCTGCGGCGAGGGATCGGCTTTCATATGCGCGCTTTAACGCAAAGCGTTCTCTTTGTTCACCTCCTCTCATACCTCTTTCAAGAAGTTTTTATTTTTTATCACTTTGCTTTCCAGCTTAAAACAAATAACTATGCACGAGCTTCAGAATAAGGGTGTACGCAGACACAAACATACGCTTTGTAGGCACATATATATATTATTGAAACACTTATTAAAGCTACTGTATTTGTGTAGTGCTAATCTGTGCCCAACTATTACAAAGTTCACACAATACTTGTTCTCCACTGGAAAAAAAGAATTGTCAATCTCTATATGATTCTCTCTACAATTCAGGCATTATTTCAACCCCCATCTTACAACACCCATTACCAAAGAGAAAGTGGTAGCTGCCCTCCTTCCTCTTCTCTCAGTAGGCCTCTCCAATGCTACACCAGGGGACTGGGGTGTTCTGATTGACAGGCCATGCTTTGTGTTTCTCTGGGTCTTTAGAAGTACTCTGCTGCAAACAGACGGATGGCCCACTGCATGCATGCCCCTGACCTGACAACCTCCTGTTAAACAAAACAAGAATGAGCAAGCTACTCATAACACATAATGGCCCATGTTTTGTTTGTTTTGTCAAAAAGCTTAAAAAACTTTGCTGCTATATTTTAGACTGAATTAATACTTTAATAGTAAATATTGCTGAAAACAAAATGTAAAAAAAAAAAAAAAAAAAAAAAGTAATTTCTAAACAACATACAGACCCAAGAATCTTTTGACATAGATATGCTTTGCAACAGATTCCTATTAATCGTTTACAAAACAGTATATACTAATCTTCCAAGAGACAAAGAATTAATTGGTTATAGCACTTCAACCAGCTGAATAAATTATCTCCAATGGCCTTATCCATGTTGTTTTGCATTTTCTAAAAATGAAAATGCATAGATGTGACCATGCTGTCAAGAAACACCAACCAGTGTTCACACATTTATAGTAGGCCCATTTCTCCTTTCCTCCATTTCAACTTGTTGTGATTATTAGTAAATTTATAAATGAATAGAAAAAAAAACATTAAATAATGGCCTAAAAATAAGGTTATAAAACTAGGTTTGCAGTGAAATTAATTTTATTGACCATATAATGAAAATTGTATATTGGATAATAAGAGTTCAGCACATGGAAATGACATACTGTGAGCCTCAAACAATTGTTTTCTAATTCTTATACATAAATCTAATTTAAGCAAATGACTGAAAAACAGGTGAATCAGCATATAGCACCAACTGAGATATTACACAAGGTATCATTAATATGTAGGCTATCCTAAGGCATTCTATTGGCTTTGGCTTCCCCACAACAGCATTGGATTCTGCAAAGGGAGCAAAATTTAACCATACTGACATTAAAACCCCCCACCATAAGCAGTAATTTATTCACCTTTTAAATGTTCAAGTTATTTAATGAAACATTTCTTAGTGAGATGACAAGACTAATGATAATTGAATAAAACATTTGTCAAAATTTAAAGTAAGATACTATACTCCAGTAACGTTAACCTTAGCTAACTAGCAAACTCCAAATATCCAGCATAGATAACTAAAGAGTATGATGACCTAATTATATATAGTATTCATAGCACTTCACTTTTTCCACATTTTTTAATGTTACAGCCCTATTCCAAAATGGATAAAATTAATTAATTTCCTCAGAATTCTACACATAATACCCCATAATGACAATGCAAAAAAAGATTTTGAAATTGTTGCCAATTAATTCAAAATAAAAAACCTGAAAAAAATCACATGTACGCAAGTATTCATAGCCTTTGCTCAATACTTTGTTGATGCACCTTTGGCAGCAATTACAGCCTTAAGTCTTTTTGAATATGATGCCACAAGCTTGGACACTTTTTGCCCATTCCTGTTTGCAGTACCTCTCAAGCTCTATCATGTTGGATGGGAAGCGACGGTGTACAGCCATTTTCAGATCTCTCCAGAGATGTTTAATAGGATTTAGGTCTGGGCTCTAGCTGGGCCACTCAAGGACATTCACAGAGTTGTTGTGAAGCCACTCCATTGATATTTTGGCGGTGTGCTTTGGGTCATTGTCCTGCTGGAAGATGAACCGTCACCCCAGTCTGAGGTCAAGAGCACTCTGAAGCAGGTTTTCATTCAGGATGAATCTGTACATTGCTGCATTCATCTTTCCCTCTATCCTGACTAGTCTTCCAGTTCCTGCTGCAGAAAAACATCCCCACAGCATGATGCTGCCACCACCATGCTTGACTGTAGGGATGGTATTAGCCTGGTGATGAAACGTAACGCCTGGCATTCACCCCAAAAGAAGTCAATTTTAGTCTCATCAGACCAGAGAATTTTGTTTCTTAGGATCTGAGAGTCCTTCTGATGCCTTTTGGCAAATTCCAGGCGGGCTGCTATGTGCCCTTTAGGAGTGGCTTCCGTCTGGCCACTTTACCATACAGGCCTGATTGGTGGATTGCTGCACAGATGGTTGTCCTTCTGTAAGGTTCTCGTCTCTCCAAAGAAGAATGCTGGAGCTCAGACAGAGTGACCATCGGGTTATTGATCACCTCCCTAACTAAGGCCCTTCTCCCCCGATCACTCAGCTTAGATGGCTGGCCAGCTCTATGAAGAGTCTTGGTGGCTCCAAACATCTTCCACTTACGGACGATGGAGGCCACTTTGCTCATTGGAACTTTTAGAGCAGCAAAAATTTCTCTTTAACCTTCCCCAGCCTTGTGCCTCGAGACAATCCGGTTTATGATGTCTACAGACAATTCCTTTGTCTTCATGCTTGGTTTGTGCTTTGACATGCACCATCAACCCTGGGACCTTATATAGACAGGTGTATGCCTTTTTAAATCATGTCCAATTAACTGAATTTACCACAGGTGAACTCCAAGCTGCTGAAACATCTCAAGAATGATCAGTGGAAACAGAATGTACCTGAGCTCAATTTAGACCTTTACGGCAAAGGCTGTGAATACTTATGTACATGTGATTCTTCAGGTTTTTAATAAATTTGCAACAATTTCAAAGAATCTTTTTTCACATAGTCATTATGGGGTATTGCGTGTAGAAATTTAAGGAAATAAATAAATTTAATCCATTTTGGAATAAGGCTGTAAATATCAGGATGCACAGACAGACAGACAGACAGACAGATAAAACGAGTCCCTTTTTATATTATAATTTAGCATATACATACACATACATACATATATATATACACACACACATCTCTCTCTCTCTCTCTCTCTCTCTCATCAACACATAACTCAGGAGCTGCTTTATGGACATGGTTTCATTTTCCACAATGATGCCTTAGTAACATAAGAGAAATGTTTACAGCAATGTGGATCACGATCAGATGTTTTTAGGACGTTACATAAGATATTTACTTAGTTAAATAAAAAAAAAAAACAACAATATTTAACTGTGCCTTGATTTGGTTATAAATAACGTGATGTCATTAGATCTTCTCAGTTTTTACATATTTTGTTTGTTTGATAACTTAAGGGTCATTATTTTGCATGCTTATCTATCAGAGTACATCATTGATCATGCCTGACAGTAGATATGTTTTTTTGTGGGAGCTAGTTAATGAGCCATGCTCAGAAACAGCCAATCAGAGCACAGTTCATTGTTAATATTCACGACCCTTCCAAATAAGGTAAAAACAGATCATTTCATTCTAAATCCTAGGGTTGTAAATGGGCAATGTAATTTTTTTTTTTTTTTACATGTACCCAAGTAGCATACATTCAATGTCGATATCAGAGGACTATTTAACATTGCATCAATGCATTCTATGGCACCCTTAATAAACAAAAGACGACATTTCCAATTTTAATAAAATTCACATCCATGGTTCCATGAAAAAAAAAATCATTCTATCTTTCTTCTATCTACTACCTGTCACGGTTACAGAAGGCAGAGACGAAAGGGTAATTTACACAGTGTTTATTAACACACAAGACGAGTCTTCGCACCGAAGTGCTAGCAGGTACACAACAGAAAACAGTCACTGAATGAATGTCACTTCCCTTGAAGGCGAGCAAACCGATGACAGAGGTTAGCATCGACGCTGGGTAAGCTCATAGATGACTTGGCAGAAGATGGGGTGCGCACAAGGAGAGTTCGACCATGCAATGATGATTCCAGCCGACGAGTGAACAGGATGGGTGAGTTTATATAGTGTGGTGGAGACGGCTGGAACAGGTGAGTGTGGTTAGTGCACAGGTGTGTGTGATCAGTAATCTGGTGATTGTGTACGGTGTGTGGTGGATGGAGAGTGAGAATGATGACTGGGGCTGATGTAACGTGCAGAGGGTGTGACACTAACGAGCCTCGGCTGGGTCAGTTTGCATTTCTGTGTGGAGATTGGATGTTCTCCCTGTGTTCGCATGGGTTTCCTCCGGGTTCTCCGGTTTACCTCACAAGTCCAAAGACATGTGGTATAGGTGAATTGGGTAAGCTAAGGGCATCCGCTGCGTAGAACAAATGTTGGATCAGTTGACGGTTAAGTCCGCTGTGGCGACCCCAGATTAATAAAGGGACTAAGCCGAAAAGAAAATTAATGAATTAATTAAATTGCCCGTAGTGTATGAGTGTGTGTGTGTGTGTGTGTGTGTGTGTGTGTGTGTGTGTGAGAGAATGTGAATGTATGGGTGTTTTCCAGTACTGGGTTGTGGCTGGAAGGGCATCCGCTTATGCTGGAATAGTTAGCAGTTTATTCCGCTGTGGCGACCCTTGATAAATAAGGGATTAAGGAAAATGAATGAATGACAAAGGGTTCTTAAGGGAAACAAACTGGTATTACTGTAAAAAA
>CAIGQW010005871.1:3164166-3185987 GCA_903798125.1 Danio choprae
GTGTGTGTGTGTGTGTGTGTGTGTGTGTGTGTTTGTGTGTGAGAGAGAATGTGAATGTATGGGTGTTTTCCAGTACTGGGTTGTGGCTGGAAGGGCATCCGCTTATGCTGGAATAGTTAGCAGTTTATTCCGCTGTGGCGACCCTTGATAAATAAGGGATTAAGGAAAATGAATGAATGACAAAGGGTTCTTAAGGGAAACAAACTGGTATTACTGTAAAAAATATATATATATATCATCTTTGTCTGCTCAATTTTTTTACTATTATGCAGGTATGAAACCAAGATATATATTATATTATTATTTGTTATTTATTTATTATTATTTATTTATTTAATGTGTAAGCACAGCCAAAAGCAGTGGCATAAAGATTTCTCTGTCTCTCCTCCTGCTCTGCTGGACTCCATAGGTTACTTGCATTGCCTCAGGTGTCCAGAGCTTCTTTTTGTTTGCTTGAACCCTGTCCACATGGTGTCACTTGTATATCTACTTGTAGTCATATTGCACAAACTCAAGCACCGGGGGTGTTAGACACAGGAAAGTGGATGTCATGTTTAAGCGAAGAAGAGCTCTGAAATGGTCATTAGGCCTCAGGCTTCACAGCTTCCACTGGGGATGGAGGAAACCAAACATTCATATACACACATATGAGCCAATTATCTTTTCTAACCACATTTGCTTCAAATCTTGATTCAAAGCAGGTTGCAGTGAGCCATTCCATGTTTTGCAGATACCGATTGATTTTTGTGTTATGTCATATTCCCATTAGTCTGTTGTCATTGGATCTAGAGCTTATATTTTTATGATAGTATTAAAATCTGAAAAAAATGTTTGGTAATGTCTGTTCATTTTCATTTATTCACAATTACACATTTGAAATGCAATAGGGACCTAGATCTCTTTTAATGTTGAGAAGTTTAACAAGATGACTTTTGTTGACATTTTTAGCATTTTGAAAAATGTATGTTTTCTGTGTTGTTCATTTAAATTGGGATAAAAGAACAAGATCAAGAGATCATTAAATATGGAAATATTTTTCCTTTTCAACCTATCAACTGAACCCATAATGCACATTCACAAAAGGAATTTTTGCAGTTTTCAAAGAGACAACAACAGTACAGTTTACAAAGAGTTGCACTTTGATGCTCATTTTTAAAAGTTAGCATTGAACATGTTATGCTCACTGTCATGAATGACCAAAGCACCTAAAAAGTTGTTGGTTTTTATTTGAAATCATTGTTGTGCCAATGTACCCATTCCTGCATGAGCTCTAGTAAATAATATTTCATTGCCAAACATCTTTCCGTCACACAATCAGTGTTATGATTTTGGAGCATTTTATGCCAAACTCCAGGAGATTTCTGAAACATACTCTCTTTCCTATGCTCAGTGACAAAAGCTGCACTTTTTCTCTGGCAGTCAAATCCAACATCCCCTCTGACTCAATATCCTCTGCACTTCAGGTATTGATCCTCTACCCTGCGTGTGTGCATGCATTTCCCTGCCATCCCTTCCTTTTTAGCCATCTCTCTCTGTCTGTCTGTCAGAGACCGAGGAGTGATGAAATCTCTCTGTCCCCGTGGCAACAGGCAGCACGTGGATTGAGGCCAGTGCTAGCAGATGCCTGATCTATGATAATGTCTATTGATAGGAAAATCAATGTAGCATTGATTTTCAGCCTAGTGCTCAGAGAGTAATGGAAGTGGAAGTAAAAGAAAGAATGGGAGTAAAAAGAAAAATAATAAAAAGAGGTGGTGAATGAGTTATCAGGAATATATAGTGGAAAGCAATTCTGGTTTCAAAAATAAATAGAAAGTCTTACCAGCAATAAGAATACTTGTTCAGTAGTGACCTTTTCTGTCATGGACTCTAAATTCAGCTGTAGCATCAATGTGTTCAGAAACCCTATGGATTGAAATGGAGCTTAGAAAAGAGGAAGACTTGAAAACGGGGGGTGGGGGTGGGAATCAATTTCCTCTAAGGCCGAATCACTTAATAATTATCTTGAGAAGTTTACATTTTTTCCCTAATTGCCTATTCGCTGAACATGCAGGTCAGTGCTTATACTACTGGGTCAACAGACCATTTCACTTAATTGGTGGAATATATTCTTTCATTCACTTCAGTCTTATTAGAGAAATGAGTCCTGAAGGAAATGCTTGTCGGAATTAGTATTTACCACAAATAACTCTTTATAAATGGAATAATTTTATCTCTAATTTCTCAGGATAAAGTTTCTTTGTCTGTGTGATCGGGAACACAGAAGTTGCTGTGGAGAACGGCAAGATTGCGTGGCATCTTGATCACTATGGCGACGCATGGACAGTCTCCCTGCCGCACACTCTCTCCCTGCCCAATTCTGAAGTGAAAATGGGTGCCATAGCAACGGCACACACTGTTTACAATATGTACTCTCACATCGTCACTGGTTGTTGATGCCTTCAATTTGCATGTACATTTTCCACAAGTATAAAAGAAATATAGAGATTCTTTGTGGAAATGAAGACTATATAAGATTATTTGTCTCATCTGGCTATTCAAATGATGGGTAACACAATTAAGTAAAAGCATTTCATCTATTTTTAAATAATAATGAAAATTATAATAATAATTATTATTATTAAAATGTTTACATTGCATTCTAAGCTGTTCTCTCTAGAAATGTTTTGTATACTTTGCTACTTTACTTGCTATTTCACAGAGACAGTCAAACAATATTTTCGCCTATTAGATAAAAATTGTAGGATTCTGGCAGCTCCTTGGACCTCACGCTGGGTACACTGTGGGGAAATGGATCCCTTACCAGGAAATCTATTAAATTATGGCACACCACCGTGCCAGGCTTGGAGCCACTCTCTGTTTTTAAAAATTCCTTATTAACTGTAATTCAGAAATTATAATCAACATGGCTTGAATATAAAACTGATAATCGTAAGAATAATGATGGTAATAATATAAGGGCTAGGCAGGCAGCTGGTATGGGTGTGAATAGGGTTGGCTTCATAGTCAAAGCTTCTCGTGCTCTGTTTAGCCTGATGGTTAATCTAGCACTATGTCCATCGTAGTGTTCTGCCCCTAGGGGGAAAAGCACCAAGGGAGGTGGAGAGGGAAAAAGAGAGGGACAGATATAGAGAGAGGGTATGCATATACAGAGGTTTCAGGATTGGGGGGGGGGGGTTAATTTGCACATATTAAAGAGGGCAGAATTTCTCATTAAAAAGAGATTGAAGTTGATATATGCCGGTGTGTGCCTGACACACTGTACATTCTGATTGTGATAAGTCCTTGACAGAACAAAGAAGGCCCTCCCTCTCTGGTCACCACAAAGGCAGCTGTAGTTCAGGGCGAGTTCTGATTCTGCTCAAACCCCTCTTTCCATATGTCCCATAAGGTTTAGAGAAAAATATCAAACAGTGTTAATAGCAGTTTGAGAAATTAAAGGTCTGGACAAGATTTTCAACAGCATTTGTGGCATAACATTAATTACTGGAAAATTTAAATTCTACTTCACCTTTCTGTCAATACATAATGACAATTCTGTCATCGATCAATGCCATGTTGAATTTACTTACCTTCATATCAAAAACCAAAAGATGTTCATGCATCCACAAAACAAAACTGAAGATATTTTTAAGCAAAATACAAAACAATACATCTTTAAGAATCCCGAAGTTTAAGTTTAAATCTTCTAAAGAGACATGATAGCTGCACAGATTAAATGTTTACAGCATTCAGGCTTAGTCATGGAAGCTTCAGCATGCTTGATTGACACTTGGGAACCATCTGATAATGCCAAATATCATTCATTCATTCATTTTCTTTTCGACTAAGTCTCTTTATTAATCCAGGGTCGCCACAGAGGAATGAACCGCCAACTTATCCAGCATGTTTTACGCAGCAGATGCCCTTCCAGCTGCAACCCATCACTGGGAAACATTCACACACTCTCATTTACACACATACACTACAGACAATTTAGCTTACCCAATTCACCGATAACGCATGTCTTTGGACTTGTGAGGGAAACCGGAGAACCCGGAGGAAACCCACCTGAACACTGGGAGAACATGCAAACTCCACACAGAAATGCCAACTCACCCAGCCGAGGCTCGAACCAGCGACCTTCTTGCTGTGAGGCGAATGTGCTACCCACTGCACCACTGTGACACCCCTGCCAAATATCATAAAACCTATTTTTTGGGTAAATAGATTATGAATGGATGGACAGAAATCTCATTAAATAAATATCTTCCTTTTTGCTTTGAAGATGAACAAGCATCTTATGGATTTTGAGTGACACAAGGATAAGTAAATACATTTTTGATGAACTAACCCTTTAAACAAATAAAAAATTTTTTAATGAGGTCAATCCAAATGTAAACTCCTGCAGCTTCACAAAATAAAAACTATATGCATGGTAACATTAATAAACGGAAAAAACACTTTGCATCTCTGCTTTTCCATTTTTATTGAATTATAAAAGCTAAAGATATTTAAGCTAGTAATCTTCTGGTTTGGGTGTAATTTTTTATGTTTGCTTACAGATTTAATTAAAATATTTTTTTCTGAAATAAACAACAACAGTTAATTAGAAAATTTGAATTAGGTGCACAACCAAAAAATGAGTTACATCAGTTATTTTGTTAGAGGACACAGAGCTTTGGAAATTATCCAATCAAAACAGCTGTTTACTAAGGACCACTCTCCATGATGACTGTCATTGTAAAGCAGTTATTTAAAATTAACCTCTGTGCTAATCCATGTAAAAATGTAAAAGTAAATTAATTGTTCAACCATGACTGTAACCAGTTAATTGCAGTAGTTTCAAAACAGACTCACTGAACCTAGTTCATTAAAAACAAGAATTTGGCCGCAGTATTTTTTCCAAGTCATTTTCTATTACAAGTTATGCAATCAAATCCTAGATGGGCCTTTCACATATTGTGCGGAAAGGCTATTCCAGCATGGGCCTCATTGTTTCTGAGCTGAAAAGCAGCATTTCTTTCTCTCGATCCCTCTCCCCGGCCTGAAGGTGGCCATTATGTGTCCTGTGCTGCAGCTTGATGCAGACAAAGCACAGCAAACACCACTAATTGTGGGTGTTGTGTAGCTGCCAGTGTTCGTACAGTCCCTCTCCCTTAACCTTAAGCAGTTTCTTTCCCAGCAAATCTAAAAGCATCTAAACCATTCACACTGTGAAGGAGGTAAAAAATATTTACATTTTGTTATCTTTTGTCTTGTACTTGATGTGGTCCCTGTCTCTCATGTGTCCAACACCTGTATGACAAACTTCCCTATCATGCCTAAAACCAATATTACTAAAACATGGCGAGTCAGCGAAGACACAGTAAACATCTTAGTCAGCTAATCCTTCAAAACAAGTGTCCTCCACGCTGCAAAATACTGGCCATGCTGCTCAACAGATGTCTGTCTGCCAAAGAACTAAAAGGCAACACAATTCATCAGACTCCTTTTTTTCATTGACAAAACTGATTAAGAAAAGATGTAGTACACTCCAGAGGCTTAGGGGTTTAGTCCCTTATGTATGTGGATGTTTCTTATTTTTATTTATGTCTTACTGTGGTATAAACTCAATTCTGTGTTTCTTTCAAGTTGGTGTGCTGTTATAAACCAATGAGTTTGTAGGTCTTTGCACTCATAAGTTACTTTGATAAATGCACACCTGCGTGGCATTTGATGACTTCGATGACGTTATACACACACGCACGCACACACACACACACACACACACACACGCACACACACACGCACACACACACACACACACACACACACACACTTTGTCTGGTCTCTGAAGTTAATGTTGCAAATGTGTATGTCAAATAATTAGACCTATTCTTAAAGATAGGTAGGATAGGTAGGACATTTTACTTGAAACATGCTCCTCTTCTGTCATTTAATTAGGTGTAACGTTTACAAAGCTCATACTCGTTAATGTTTGAAGCGTTTGTTAATATCCATCTGTATTCTATTTGTGTTTCTTGTAAAAAGTCAGTAAAATGAAAATCCTCCGAATACATTTCATTTTTTAAAAGGCATAATATTTCACAAGCGGAGCGCATCCATATTGACCCCATTCTTCTCATGCACGCGCGCAGTTATTTTCCTGTTATGGAGGCACAATTCAGTCTATTTCATTCACTAACATGTTTGTTTATTGATTGCTTATTTAATGCTGAAACGCACATTAGTCGACCCCATCTTTCACTCTCACACACACACACACACACACCCGCGATTATTTTCCTGTCATTGTGCTTTCCATTAAATTAATTGACAATTTAATATGTTTATTAATGTGTTTATTTAATACGTTAGAACGTACGTGCATTATACCTTGGTGTATCGTTCATCTGATGAATATGCTCTGACTGACTAGTTTACGTGTAAGCCGCGCAACCTCGATTTCATTGCGAAAAATGACTGGCGTCTACATGGACTATAAAATAACTTCCAGTGCCAGCCGTTTAATAGTCTAATACGTTTATTAAAATGTTATGTATTTCGCTTTTATTTACTTTAATTGCATTTTATAATTTAAAATGGTTAATTCTACTAGTTAATTACCAGACACCGTTCCCATCTCTCCGTAAATATTTACACTCTAAAATCAGCTTGAGTGAGTTGGCCCCCTTTTCACACCCCAGACGCACTTCTGGTTACTTCTGCACACAGGCCTACAAAACACACACTTCTCTCGGCGGCCCCTCTTTCTGACCGTGGGTCCTGTTGATGTTCTTAAATGCTCCGAATATTCCTGTCGCTGTTTCCATAAGCAACGCATCATCCCTGTGCTGCATATGCTCAGGTAACCAGTAATGGCCTTCTGCTGGGGTTACCGGCCACACCGAATGGGCTCGTCTCTCTGGGAGTTAAAGGGTTGAATAATTAATGAAGTCTCCAGAGATGTGCAGTGGCCCAAAGCAGCCCCTGCCCATGACATGCATGTTCACTGCACGGCTTAAAATGAAAGGGCCTGCTTACTCAACACACACGCGCACACACACGTCCCTCGTGAGAGTGGCTCCGCAGCATAATGGTGACAGCTGATTCTAACTCACATTTCCATAATTAACAAGCTTGCGGCAGGTGAGCCAATCACTGCATGTCTCTCCTGACCCAGAACAAAATGAATAGCTCTTCTTGTATCAAGAAATTATATGCAATTTACTCCTTCTCTGGGACATTACAGCGAATAAGAATAATTTAAAGTACACCCCTCCCCCCTCTGACTGTTTTATTAATAATGATGGGGGCTGCTCAGATAATGAACTGATATCTATTTTTACCCAATTAATACATAATGTTTCAACACTATAGTCTGTCACATTTCACATTTATCAAGTTTTCTGGAAGCTGGAATTACAATTTATCTGATATATATATATATGTGTGTGTGTGTGTGTGTGTGTGTGTGTGTGTGTGTGTGTGTGTTGTTTTATGTTGTATCACTGATTATGATTATATGATTTTTGAAAGGTTGACTATATTTGCACATATTTAATTTAGCTAAGAAAAATATGTTCATCACCTAAAATTATTAAGATAATTGACTTGCCGTAATATCAATAACATACGTTTGACCTGTAATATTTCATGTACCTCAGAATTGTACTTTCAAACAACTGCAGCTTTACAACATGAAATGCAGAGCAAACACACACATAAACACAAAACACCATTGCTGTAAAAATAAAAAAATAAATTCTAAGGCAAAATTGCCAAGTTCTCCTTTAAATTATAAAGTATGCTACCTACATAGCGATTTCCATTTTTTAAAGATACCCAACGTGTTTTCCATAAATAATCTTACCGTGTCCTAATGTATAATGCATTAATTAACTCCCTATTAAAATGAATAATTCCAGCGTTCCATGTTGTTTCATAACAGCTTCACAAGTCATCAAAAATATTACCATTTCTATACATTTCTATTACACGCATAACAAAACTCACGTGTGTTATTTCTAACATACCTTATTGATTGGTTTAATATTTTATCATTATAATCTACATTTATAGATAATTATCAGTGTGTGGTCGCGCGTCTGAGGGCTCTATAGCGCGGTCGCGGAGCTCCTGTTCCTCGCTGCTGTTCAGCTGCTGCCGCGGCAGTGAGTCAGAGGCGGCAGGGAAAATCAGCACACACCGCTGAGAGGCCTGCTGTTACAGAGCACGAGCAGAGCGAGTGTGTGCGCGACGAGATGAACGCCCAGAATGAAAATCGGAGGGAACTGCGAGTAGAAACACACGTTTATGTTCATGTAAGCTACACGCTATTTATAGTTATGATGGAAAGATTTGTATATGCAGCATGCAAAAAAAGGCAGTGTGTGACATTATTGATTAGACCGATGTACTTGCAGCTAAGAATGGTTCTGATGCCATACGCTCATGTCCAGAGCCCAAAGTCAGGGTGACAGGGCAGATTAATGTCACGCAGGGGCTCAGTCCCCCTTCTCTCCCCCATGCAGAGGTCAGTTTCCGCCGCGCTCTCTGTGCCTCCAGCCGCCTGGAACTAAACCACCGCGGAGATTCAAATCGCCAGTTTACAGTTTACGGTTAACATTTCCTTAAATAACCGCGACTTTTACTCCAGTTACCTGATAAATGTTGAATTGTATTTTTTACAATCGAATTGTATTTTCATGAATAGGTAGCCTATGTAAATATTTAGGCTGTTTAGAAGAGACACCATTAGTTTCACCAGCTGGAAATTTGCAACAGTGGTTAATGTACTTTTATATATGGTTTTGTTTCATTTGATTACATGTTAAAACCACTAGAAATATCATGTCTGGTCAGAAGGTGAGGGCTGTAACAGTCTGATATACAAAATGCCAAAATAAGCCTATAAGTATTTCCCAATCGAAAGTGATTAATACATATGCTACTATTTGTATTTTATGTATTTAAATGTGTTATTGGAACAACTTTATATTAAGTGTCTTCAACTAATTTGTAGTAATATTTTTTTTATAAAGATTTGTGCAATTACTACTTACATTTAATCTCCTATTACAATGTTGACCCAACTTGTACCACTTAACCCACCCTTTAAAATTCACTAAACCTGTGTCTATCCTTAACCGTTTCCCTCCTCAATCACAGTAATACAATATGAACATAAAGTCAGACCTCTTGTCATGTATGCTACGTTTTGTTTCTTCATGGAGATTAGGTGTCTGTGTTTATTAATTAAAACCTTTCATTCTAAAAAATGCAGGGTTATTTCAATCCACATTTTTGTAAAATAGCAAAAATGATCTATAAATCTATTAATTTTGGGTTTGAATTTTTTTTGTTATTTTCTGTATTTTACCAAAATTTGCATGAAATTGAGGCATGTGTTAATGATTCATAATTAATCTGAACTTTACCATTTCATTACCACAAATAAATACACAAAAATCACATTTTCTATTAGCATTATGTTACAACATTTTTAGTAAAGTAAAATTACTTAACACTAATTAACACAGTTTAGTAATAAATCATTCGTAGCAGATAAAGACTGTAATATAGGATTATATATGAGTTACAAAAACAATGAGTAACAAAATGTTATAGTAACAAATCAGATAAATGTTCCTTCTTCTATTTATATCCAGCTGTCTGGCCCTTGTTAGCCTGAATGAGAAGAAACAAGATGGCATGTCTTCCCCAGTATTGACTCTTATCAGTTGCTCTAAACTTAATAGTGTGTATTTCTTAGTCCCGTCAGTTTTGGGTTTAGAGGTGGGGGGTGGCGTTACTTCGGAAGAAGAATAAGCTTGTCTGTGTATGAAGAAGGATGTGTCTGAGTCCCACCGGGCCACACTGGGACCATTATCCAACAGGAGTGAAACCTGTGGGGGTCCATGGCAGGAGGCGGTGATGAGTTTGGGGGAGGCTCAGGACTGTATCCCTGTACTCTGCCCTGCTAATCTGCCTCAATGGCGGGGGAGGACACATACTGTAAGGGCGCAGAGGAGGTGGAGAGTGTAAGATAGGGCCCCTCGAGCCGGCGGAAGAGCTTCAAACTCACAGGATCAAGGAGAAAACACAACTGCACACAAGGAATTCAAAACGTGAACACGGCCTATGAGTAAACCTCAGACTATTTTCGAGATTTTTACAAAGATTGGATCATGTTCTTTCATGTCTTTGCTAAATCACTAAGGAATTGCATTTATGGCTTTATTATTTGTAATAGTATTATTTGTTTTTTTATAATTATTCAAACCAAAATGTATAGCTAAAACAATTTTTAGAAGTAAAAAAATTATTTACTCTTCTATTTTTTTCCTTTTTAATCTTTGTGATTGAATGAACTGATTATATTTATTTATACGTAATTGTCAATTAACTAAAAAAGTAAACAATAAAATATAACTATAATAATTTCAACATTAAAAATGTTATATTTTTCTCCTCTCTCCTTTGTGATATTATTATAATTAATTATTGGTGCAGTGGGTATCGCTGTCACCTCATAGCAAGAAGTTCGCTGGTTCGAGCCTCGGCTGGGTCAGTTGGCATTTCTGTGTGGAGTTTGCATGTTCTCCCCGTGTTCACGTGGGTTTCCTCCGGGTGCTCTGGTTTCCCCCACAAGTCCAAAGACATGCGCTATAGGTGAATTGGGTAAGTTAAATTGTCCATAGTGTATGAGTGTGAATGAAAGTGTATGGGTGTTTCCCAGTGATGGGTTGCAGCTGAAAGGACTTCCGCTGCGTAAAACATATGCTGGATAAGTTGGCGGTTTATTCCACTGTGGTGACTTCTGATTAATAAAGACACTAAGAAAAAAAAATGAATGAATGAATGAAAAAAACAAATTATAATTGTATTTGTTTTTTTTACCTATAATATTATTTTATATACATAAACAAAGTATGTAATGACATTCAAGCAACAGTACTTTTTGGAAAATTATTTTTGAATTCAATATTTGATTTTTACCTTTATAATAATATTACGTTTAAAATTCACAAACACTGAAACAAAACAGGCAACCACTTTTTTTGCAATACATTGATAATATTATGTACAAGTAAATTATTTAATCAAGATTTTTGTCCTCCACGCTTGGAATGTTTTAAAAATACAATTGTATTAATGCTTTTAACCTGTAATACTATAATAATACATTATACAAAAACAGAAACAAAATGTGTACGTTCTACAAATAAATTATTCATTATTATATTTATATTTATTTGAAAATAATTTATGAATCAGGATTTTTTAAGCTTTGTGATTTGATTTAAAGAAAATATATTCTGTATTCTCATTCATCTTTTTACACTAATCTAATTATTGTGTTTGTGTTGTTTGAGAATGAAATAAGCAACAAACAAATTAAAAAATAAGCAAGTGAACAAACAATCAAGATACCTTGTTATCCTACCACATTTTTATAATTGTTTTTTATTATTAATTAATAAAATAAAATAAATAAACAATCACATAAAAATAGATAAATTAACAATAAAAAAATTGATTTTTTAGGCGCTCAACTGGACAATAGTGGCGCTTTAGTGGCTACCCCTGAGAGCCAGAACTGCTGTCCCCACAGGCCTATGGCAGAATGATTGAAGCCGTTGATGTTGGACAGGAGTTCAGCTGGAAACAAGGGGGAAGGGACTCAAAAAGAGGAGTGTCCAAACTTCCAAGATGTGAATGAATAAACCCAGAAGAGGAGGAGGATGCAGCTAAGAAGTGCAGGAAGATAGAAGAGCACAGAACAAGCAAGAGACAAAAAGAAAGTTAGAGAAAAAGCAAGGGCTGGAGAAAAATAGAGCAAGTGAGAATGCAAGCAGGAGGAGGAAGAGGAGGAGGCATGTTTAAACAGTCCGGGTGTAATTGACAGCTCTGATAAGGCAGGAGAGAGAGAGAAGAGCGTATACGAGAGGAGGGGGATCAGACTTCCAATCTACTGCCAGAGGAAAGTGAGCTATTAATTACTAAAGCAGAAGCAGATGTAACAGAATGGAGCCGGAGCAGCTGGAAATCATCAGCACGAACCAAACTGGGAGGAAAAACGAAGGTTGGTGGGGAGAGAGAAAGAAAGAAAGAAAGAAAGAAAGAAAGAAAGAAAGAAAGAAAGAAAGAAAGAAGGAAAGAAGGAAAGAAAGAAGGAAAGAAAGAAAGGAGAAGTGGACAGTGGGATGCATTATGCTGTTTATGAGAGCTGTGCAGGCAGGGTTTTTGATATTGGGTCTGATTTAAGAGTTGTAATAGAACAAAGGTTGTGGCTTCAGTGGTTCAGAATCTTCTAAAAAATATGTCTGATCAGTATTTAATCCTATTCAGTTTGATCAATTTCAATTCAAACTTCAATTTGATAAAGAACAATATAAAAGAAAAAAAAAACGTGATATTATCAAGTAAAATATAATTTAAAGTTTGACGCAAAAACTTTTTTTATTAGAAATTTGTTTTACTATAAAACCAATGACCTACAGTATTTAATATAAATATTACAGATTTTTATTAACATTAATGACAACTATTTTTATCATTAGCTACAATTACTATCTATTATTATTTTATACACTGCGATTTAAATTCTGTTTGTGTAAAAAATATATATATATATATTACTTTCACTGAATGTTTTTCATAAACATTTAAATTAATCAGCAACCAGGAAAAAATGAATAAGAAAATCTTTAACGACATGATAAATTATTGCAGCCTGGAGCTCAAAACACACATTTTCATTGTGGTCGAATAATCTTCCTAAATTTCAATTTGACATGGCCATTCAGGGTTACAGTTCTGGCGAGAATGAGAAAGAAAATGGCCATAAATCAGTCACCTCCCCTCCAGCTCTGTCAGTTAGCAGCTTTTGTTACCTACCTGTAAGCTGAATCCATTCCTTACAGGCAGGAGGGGTGAAAAACGAATCGTCCCTAAGGATATTTAGTGGGGGGGTTTTCTGGATCACCCTGTCCACCGCACCTGGCAGAGGGAGTGAGAGACACAGACTTTAGCAGCTCTGCCCTCGGCCTCCTATTACCCCATCTGCTCTCCAAGAGGGCATTAAAGGCAAAGTTCGCCCAAAAAGATACATTACTCACCCTCAAGTGGTTCCAAACCTTTATGTTTTTTTTTTTTCTGATGGATATTTTGAAGAATGTTGAAGAAACCAGTATCCATTAGCATCAATAGTAGGGGAAATGACATGGAAGTCAATGGCTGCCTTTTCCAAAACTCTTCTAAATATATTATTTTTGTGTTTAACAGAAGAAACCCAGACAGGTCTGAAACAAGTAGAAGGGTGAGAAAATGATGACAGAATTTTCATTTTTGGGTGAACTATCCCTTTAACACAATGGCATCACTGACTGGCTTGGGAAATTACAAAAAACTAAATATTGGATTTATCACCGCCGTGCGAATGGAATAAAATAGGCCGCGTTCACACAGCAGCAGTAAATGCCGTTCAGTGCTATATTTGAGTCACACACATTTCGGTTATTTACGTCAGGGACAACCTCATTTTTACACATAACTAACAACTGTATTTTCGGCCGCTCGTCCGTGTATTATGTAGTTTTTGTAACTTACATGTAGGCAGCTAGCTATGGGCCGTGTATCTGGTTTAGATCCAGTGACCATCGTCCAGTCGTCCATCGGTGCTGCAACACCGGGATTGTCTGCACCCCACTCAAATGCCCTGCTGTTTACAGAACAAGCTTTAGTCGGTTAAGTAACATTTGGTGGATTTGCTGTGTTAAATTTAATTAGACTGCAGTTGTTGGACGTCGCCATATTAAATATTTACTTCACGGCTCGTCGTCAGGGGGTTTTCCGACCGTTGAAAAGTTTTCTATCCTTTTAAGGTAACCGAGCGGCTTCCGGTCTCATTAGCTTCACGCTATTTTACAGGCCTACAAATAGTCTTTAATTCTGCTTTATTGGTCTACTTTAAATTGTTATGCTGTTATATTATAACTTCGTGTAGAATTATAATCATTATCGCACTAGTTTATTTCTGTACATCACATTGTTAATCTTCTAGTTATTTATCCACAGCAGCTAACAAAATGAAAGTTTAGCACATTTGCGCCAACTAGCATCTTAAAGGGACGGTTCGCCCAAAAATGAAAATTTAGTCACTATTTACTCGCCCTCAAGTGGTTCCAAACATTTATGGGTTTTTTTAATTCTGTTGAACAAAAATAATTTTGAAGAAGGCTAAAAACCTGTAACCATCCACAGTAGGAAAAACAAACATTATGGATGTAAATGGTTACAGGTTTCCAGATTTTTTCTAAATATATTCTTTTGTGTTCAACAGAAGGTCAGACAGGTTTGAAACAATGTAACTGTGAGTATATGATGATACAATTTTCAGTTTTGGGTGAAATAAGGTAGTTTGACACATGCACTGTACCATGCAGTGTGAGGACTAATTCTGTTTGAACATTAGTTATGTTCATGTCATATAGTAACAATTCATAAGAATTATCTACTAAAGTGAAACAGTTACAAATTGCCATGCAGTTTTGTTAGATAAGCTAGGCTGAATATGGAGAATGTGTGTGGACATCAGTGGATAATAATACTTTACTACACTTTACTTTACTAATACTTTAATAAAATTAGGCTCACAGTCCTAAATAAAGGACAGTGTGGTGTCAGTTGTTTACTTCTTTGCCATTCCATACAATTTCTCTCCTATGGCCTAAGTGGATGGTGAAGTGTCTGTTGGACGAGTTCTTCAGAATCCTGCTTTAAATAGTAAGTCATATTGGTACTTTTCGCCTATAGTTACAATTAATTTGAACATGCATTATCACATACTGATTTTTTCATACTATATAGTATTGTATAGAGGTAGACGATTTCAGATGCAACCAACAAATCTAGAAATCATATACTTCACTTCAGTTGCATGTTCTGAGACAGCACTCAAGTTTCTGTGCTCAGCTCCTGTGTGAAGCATCACACCTGCACTCAAATCCCTCTTCCAAAACACTTTTAGGAACTTCAAATCACAGTTAGCACATAAAATAGTTCCCTATTTAGTTGTGGGAAAAGCGAGATGGCTGTTTTCAAATTTCCATCAATGCTTTGATCTGATTAAAATAAAACGAAGATTTTTCAGATGCGTGAATGCTGTCACTGGCCCTATTGTGTGTGCCCTGCTTTGAGCGCATCAGGGGTCAGAGGTCAGTGGGTGGTCAGTAGTGTGGACAGCTTGATGAAGCTGAGGGGAGAGAAGGGCCTGCTGTTCCCACAGCAGGAGCGCTCGGAGCTGGCCAGGTCCCTGGGGGTCATGCTGAGAAATGGGTTCCACTCACCAAATAGCAAACACAAGGACAGACTGCAGAAATATGGGGGTTCTTGAGTGGTGATGTGGGAAAAATAAAGGGATGACAGAGTTTAGTGTCTGTGTTTCCCTGGACGGAAGAATGCTTCAGCAGATATTTCTTGCACAAGTGACATCGGGGTAACAATGTAAGCGGGTTTTTAAAATACTTTCTTTGTATACAGTATGCAAATGACCAATGCAATCTCATGGCAATTTGTAACCTTTTAATTTAGTAGCTAATTTGTTTGAATTCATAGGATAAGTTTTAGCACAAATTGGTCATGCCAAAAGCTTTTGTATATTTTTGAAAAATGATACATTTTAAGTATAAATTTGTTCTAATTAGCCAAGTTCTGACCAAAACATAACATTAGATCAGGCTGGAAAAACAGAATTTTAGTGGAGTAGCAAGACCGAATCTGTATTATTCATAGACGAGAAGTACATTGGTGATCTGCTACAAGATTCTGTGGAATGCATTTGATAGGCATTTTCTCAGGAGGATTTGGAAATGGATATAAAATGGATTTTATAGTTGTATATTAATTTGACATCAGCATTTTGGAACATACCGACAGTGCTTCAGCTGACATGCTAAAACTTTGGTTAAAAAAAGAAACGGCAAAACGCAAGAGCTGTTATAATCAGATTTTATCACTGGAAAAAGTTCATCACTACAATCTCAGTGTTCAAAATTTCTTAATATGAAGCAGGACTTGTGTGGTTTCACTTTTGATGTTTTAAATACAAACTTTAGAGATTTTGCATAATTTCTGTACAAATACATGAGAACGTGGACATACCACATCTATAACGTATAAAACCACATCAATAAAATGGTGCAAAAGAAAAAAAAAAGTCCCTGCACATATAAAAATAAATTAATACACATTATCCAGTCACCAATCTTGTGGAAAGCCTGTTAAAAAAATGATCTGAACACACCGACAGTGCTTTAAAACGGTCCTTCACACCACCAAGTGAAATCACAAATATGTATTTACAACAGAAAAAGAGGTAAAAGTGTGCTAAACTAAGTCTTATTTATTCTGACAGCTTATTCTTAATCCAATATGCATCTGTTGATTTACATAGCAACAAAAGGAAAGAAAAACAAATGGTATTTACAAAACCACAAAATGATCAAGTAGGCTTTTTTCATGTTCTTATACCTTCAAACACCAGACATGTTCATCAAAATGATTGAGAAGTTTGTACAGTAGTATAAAACATTTTGCCAGTTGAGTGTTAAAATATTTTACCTTGCGCCCAACAAGCAACATATGCAAATAAATTAAAAAAAAAAGTAACAATAGAAAGTTGGCCTCAAAATATTCAATGCAGCACAAACATTCAAAACGAGTTTTTGTTAAAAAAATTTCAGTGTAGTCACTGTACAGGCAGAGATTCTGTCTCTGAACTGGTATTGCCTGAGCGACGCCGATTAGTATTTATTAGTTGTACCAAAAAGGAAAAAAAAAAAGAAGAGAAAAAAGGATAGACTGGAGGAAATAAAAAGGGGGTTTCCAGAGTCTGGCAGCGTCTCCAGGGCCCGCATGGCCCCTCGCTGAGAGCTGGGAGATCGAGGCCAGGCACTTGGGTTCAGGGCCTGGTCTATGAGAGGTAGTTGCTCTTGGAAGAGTGCAGCAGGGTCAGTGGACATTTGGGACACCTCCTCAAAGGGGAAGCTCAAGATCAGGAGGCAGAGAAGGCCTTTGTGGTGCACAAATGTCTGATCGCTTCAGCTTTGAAACGTTTGACGCCTTGAAACACACAGATAGACGAATACGACAGGGTTTTTATTGTTAAAGGGGTGTAGAGAGGTAACAGCGGGGAGCAGATATTGTTCCAGAAGCATCTCCATCCTTCAGTCCCATCGGTTTACGCTTTCCACCCACTGAGACTTGCACCAGCGTGTTATTTTCAACACACTGGCAGGGTGTGTGTGTGTGTGTATGTGTGTGTGTGTGTGTTTTGGCCCTCGTGGGACCTAATAAGTTTACAGCAAGTGATTTCCTCAAACTCAGTGCAGCATGTTGTTCGCCAGATGGGCATCAAACTGGCAAGTGTGTGTGTGTGTGTTTATATGAAGGCTGGTGCTAGTGAGGGTTTCGTGCGGCGGGTGAATGTTCTGGTCTTTGCTGCTCAGATTGCCAGCCTCTTGGGGTGAGCAGATGAAAGGGATCCAGAAGGCAGAGCCTCCCCGAAATGTTGCTTTCTGCATCAGGTTTTCTCCTGTCCTGTCACAGACACAGCTTTCTCCCCCAGTCTCTGAAGAAAATGACAACAAAACAGACTTTCAGTAATCACAGCATGGACAAAGTGTTCATTTGTTGAAGATATTAATATAAAAATATAAAAATCCATTATTAGTTATCATAAAACACACACATATGTATATATATACACACATTCATCTCCTTCTGGATATTTATATATACACTATCATTTGTTTTATTCTGTAAACTACTTATGACATTTCTTCCAAATTTTACATACAATTTTTTGGCATGAAACAACCAAAAAGTGGCATATTTTCAAATTTATATACATTTATTTTTAGACAACACAAAACCAATGTTTTACCTACTGCAATTACCCTGATTTTCAGTCATGACAAATAGGCACACGTTTGCTATTTTGACCGTGTGTCATTTTTTGGGGAAAAATGTAGAAAATGAAAAAAATAATAAATTTGGAAGAATTTTTACAAATCCTTTATGGAATAAAAAGAATATTAAAATTTAATCACAGCCTTCCCACAGCTAATGAAGCCAGTAAATAAAAACATATATATAATAAAATAAAATAAAAATGTGAACGTGGTCTCCAAATATTTTCTATACAATAACTTCTTTCTAATTCGTTAAAGCTAATTTTATCTCAAATAAAACAGCAAATCATTAAACATAACAATAATTACAAAAAATAATATACACTTCATATTTAATTTCACACACACAAAAGGAATCCATATAACATGTCATACTTTAGTCTGTTTGATAGCTGCAGCATTAACTCCAGTTTTAGGAGTGTTGTTGTCATTATGCAGGGCCAGGAAGGGGTTTGTGCTGATGGTTGGCTGATTGCCGGGCAGGAGGCTGTTGATTGGCAGCTGCTGGAGCTGAATGTCATTCTGCTGCTGCTGCTGTTGTTGTTGCTGCTGTTGCATTAACTGATAGAGCAGAACCTGCTGCTGTTCCTAAACACAGACAGACAAACACAGTATGATGATGAGATGTCTAGACAGAGACGGCACACCCACAAAAACACCTCATGCAGATTGCCAGAAAACAGGCAAGAGTTTACTCAACATTGCAATTCCAAGAGCTGCCAGTATACCATTAGAAGCACTTGTGAGGAAGAAAGCATTGTTTTGTAGAACTGAATTGTGTGGTTTGCATGATTCTTGTAAGCAAATATGTATATGTATTTCTTTCTTCAATTAAACACAAAATAAACTATTTCAAAAAAGGTTGGAAACCAGTGGCTACTGAGCTCCATAGTAACTATTTTTCCATACTATGGGTGTCAATAGCTATCAGTTTTCAACATTCTTTAGAATATCTTATTTTTGGTTAAACTCAAAGGTTTACAGCCACATGAGGGTGAGTAAATGGTGAGTGAATTTTCATTTTAGGAGAAGTATCCCATTAATCCCACTGGTCACTATAGCAGAGTTTTTCCTGGCTCTAAATGAGGCAGAGGTGGTGTCCCCATCATGAAATGTTTGCTACTTAAAAACACATTTTGCATTATTCTTACAAACTTATAGGTTTATGATGTAGCCTTCAGTTGGCGTAAAAAAGCAGAAGCCTGGACACCACCATAAATAGCACCGTGAAAATGGAGCAATACATCCAAACTCTCATCAACAACAGACATTTCAACATGACAACGACGCAAAACACACAGCATAATTGGTTAAGAAATGGTTAGCAAAAAAAAAACAATAACATTTTGCAGTGGCCCAGCCAGAGTCCTGACTTAAATCCAATTGAGAATCCCTCTGTAGAGGGAGCTAAACATTAGAGTGATGGCAAGGAGACCCTCCAACCTGAAAGAGTTGGAGCTCATCGCTAAAGATGAATGGGCAAAAACACCATTATACCATTTAACACAATTATAGCAAGCATTTGATTGCTGTAATTTAATATTACAGCTTTTTTCTCTTTTGATTTTTGAGAAGGGTATAAAATTTTTTGGACATGCCACTTTTTGTTCAAAAGTAAATAAAAGCTGAGAATTTTATTAAATTTTTTTCCACAATGATTCCTCTTGTACATCATCTTTTTGAAGAAGACAAAAAAACCTTGCTGGTTGAATAAAAGTAACTAAGTCAAAATTTGCTAAGGGTTTGAATAATTTTGGGCTTGACTACATACACCCTATACATAATATATATGTACACACATTTATTTGCCCACAGCCAATGCCCACAGAAATGCTAATGACACATCATTTAGACATTTTTATATCTGGAAAATTGTTAGGAGTAAATTTGTGAAGTCAATCATGGACAATATTTATGTTCAAAGCAACTGTGAATGCTCAGACTAACAGTTAGTCTGTGCATGGTGTTCTGGTGTTCCTCTCACCGGTGTGGCTTGCTGGGAGCTGAAAAGCTGCTGTAGTTGATGCTGATGGAGGAGAATCTGCCTGTGTTGTTCAGTGAAAAGCCTAGAAACACATGCAAAAGACCAAATAAGCAAAATACTTTTTTCTCCATTAAACACATCTTGATCATGACTGCACTAATTAAAAAGTACTAAGAGTAAGGACTTTGCGATGATAACTGAGGACTGAGAAAACATCAGCTGAATTATAAGGCACATTTATTTTGAGGCAGATGTACTGAAGCAGAACACAGACATAAGCACAAGTGAGAAAGAATAGGGCTCAGCAAGCCAATCCTCACCTGTTTTTTGTTGTAGACATGCTGCTATAATCCAAAAAGCACAAGCAGAAGAGAGATGAGGAAGCAGAAAAGATGAGCAGAAATGAAGAAAAAATGTGAATGCATCACACTATGCTAAGCTTTATGGATAAATCACATGTATGTCCCATTCATAATTCACCCCAAAATAAAAACAAAATAGGTCATATAAAATACAATTTAACAGTCTGGAGTCATATATTCTTTTAGTCAGAAAAATTAAATAGATGTTAAATTGACCACAATTGACATTAAGAAATTAAAAATGTCATAAAAGAAAAATAAATGCAGTTTATTGTTTATTGAAAATATGTGTATTTAGAAAAGAACATTTATTTTTAGCACCAAATCTGCATAACAGAATGACTTCTGAACAATCATTTATCACTGGAAACTGTAGTAAAATTCAGCTTTACATGACAAAGAATTCAATCATATTTAATCATCAATCGTGACAACCCTACTTTGTAGATATGCTAATACAGTTTATATTACTATTGGTTTAATTTTAAAACCAATAGTAATATAAACTGTATTAGCATATCAACATAAAGTAGGGTTGTCACGATACTGGAATTCAGTTCCAATCGATACTGTAATTTTAAAAACGTCAATTTACCGCTAACATTTGAGCGATATTTAGTAAGTTCTTAAACAACGCTGATTTGCCATTATGTTCACGTGCTCAACAGAAATAACTGTGATTGGCTGTGAAGGTCATCAGTTCACTGAACTCACCACTGTTTACAGAGTGTAACCACAGATACAGGGACACTGTTCCCTGTATCGATTGGTACCGAATTCCAGTATCATGACAACCCTAACATACAGTTTTAATTGTACCTTTTTTTTACAGCCTTCTTTCAAAATCAAACTAAATAAACCACCCCAAACTTTTGAAGTGTGCACATACAACACACGCACACACGCACATCCAAATTTTAATGCATGGAGGAAGAAAAAAAACAAAACAACAACACATTTTACTGCTCTTAATTTTGGCTTTCAAAGAATTATCCCAAAAAATCCACATCATCGGCATCACCTCCCAGTTCATCACCGATTATCACCAAACAGCGCCTCTCATTTCATGTCCCATCATTTATCATTTTACATTAGTGCCTACCTGTTAGTGAGAGTGCTGGACAAGGGCAGAGATGCGCTGGAAGCTGCTGCTGGATGGGGCAGGGGACTGTTGTTATGGGCCAGGCTGGATTGGGAGGTTTGGATTACTCCGTTTAAGGCGCCCACAATGCCACTCATGGCCAGGTGGTTGCCCTGCAGAGTGCCCATTAGACCCGTCACCCCGGCTATGGCAGGCAGGGACGAGTTGGCATTGCCAGGCTGGACGGGCACCCCGGCCATGCCGACTCCGTTCACCTGCTGCTGGGGTGGGCTGTGGGCTGCAGATGGAGGGGTAGAGAGAGATGACGTGCTGCTTCCACTACTATGGCCACCAGACAGGGGATCCTGAAAGGAGGACAGAGAATAGAGAAAGCACAAGAGCATGAGCGAGAGAGAGAGAGAGAGAGAGAGAGAGAGAGAGAGAGAGAGAGAGAG